>OZ034976.1:16796731-16936731 GCA_964030785.1 Siderastrea siderea | reverse complement strand
TAATAATATGTACTTATTGACTGAGTGAGAGGGCTGGATGGGAAAGTATTTGGCTCTAGCGCATGGAATACGGGCAGAGTAGTTCCATGCACCATGACCGAGATCCAAATATTTTGCCGTCCGGCCTGACCTAACTTACAGCGTAGTCAAGAAGTATTTTATCATACCACCATTTTAAGGCTGAATTTGATTGGAAACTTACGGAAAGGTCTTGATAAATACTAAATGAATGAAGACTTGCGTGTGCACTATAGTAATCAGGTGACAATGTGTGTGGAGCTGGACAACTCTTCTGGACCCGCTCACACCAGCCTACATGTATCTGCCCCTACACACATCATCTCCTGAGTATGTTTTCAATAAAATTACATGAGTGAGGTCGTACGGTGGTGTGATAATAGTATTTATTTGAAGGCATCATTTCATGACTTCTCGTTTACTTTTATTTTATTCGTTATTTTCAGAGGTAAATTTCAACTGGCAAAGGAAGAGGACATTGTGGAAAAAAGTGTTCTTTCTCAAATGGAACTCTGCAAATCCATGCCTAGTACACTGCCTAACTTCAATGGGTGTGGTTGAAGCTGTGTCATGAACAATTTTTTTTAAGATACTTTATAGTTACTTGTGTCATGGACAACTTTTAAGGGTATGCTTTTTTTGTAAACAGAAAATAGTAGCATAATAAGATGCTTTTGCTGCTTTGGTACATGTATGTATTCATCCTTTATTCAGTTGGTGTCCTCAATTCAACAAGCGAACTAACACATAATTTACACAAGGAATCTATTTATTTATTAATTTTTGAGTCATGTATGTGCCTTTCAGTTTTGTTTGCCTGACCTGTCCTCAAAGGTTCAGGAATACCTCAATGTTTAGGAAACAAGTTAAGACTTGTTTGACTGTGTGATATATTAAATGTCCTTTGTCATAACTTCCTGGAAGTTCCAAAGACATTTTACTGAAAAATCCTCAACTTGAAGTCTGTCAAGTATTTAAGTCAGGGACTTAAATTTGCTATTCCAAGTAAATTGCCAAAAATTATTTCTCATATTTAATTTAGTCATTCCTATTTATTCTCATTAATTCCCAACCATTTTCATTAGCCCAAGCCATTTAATTTAGCCATTCCCATATATTATCAGACATTCCCAAGCCCTTTCATTATCAGTTTTGGTATTATTGGGAATTCCTAGGAATTTCTAATAATTCCAAGTACAGTTTTAACACATTGCCATATATTCCCAGAAATTCCAAGCTTTTATGTTTTTCCTAATTTGCATGCCTTGGAATCGTTTGGAATTCCTAGGAATTCCATCTTTTCTGGGAATTCAGTTTGCAAGGGTTGTCAGTAAGATTAATGCTATTCCAGTTTCACCTTGTTTCATGGGGCTAGTTGCACAGATTTTGGCCACATTTGTATTTCTCTTATGGTTTGGGCTACCATCAAAAATATTGTTACAACCACAGTTTGATATTTTCCTTAGAGCGGTTTACATTAATTTTTTTTATCGTTATTATTATTGCAAAAGGCAGGGTGCATAATTTTTTCGCATCTCTTTTCAACCTGCATAACATGTTGTTGCTAAGTTAGACTGTTTTATATCCATGTAAGCAGGTACAATCTTGTTTGCATGTTCTGTTGTTTCCAAACTCCATGGATTCTGCCCCTTTTTTACATGTTATGTAGAATAGTTTCAATCAAAGACAAACAATTGGTTTTATCAACTGCATGTCATTTGATAATTAAATATAAATTATACTGTACAATGTAGGTGACATTTTGAGCACTATCCCTTTTATTCATTTTATTCATGGGCACAGATCAACCTCATTCCCAAGGTCTCTCTTCTCCACCCTGGGAACGAGGTTGGGCCAGGGGCACCATTTTTGCAACTTACATGTACCTGAGTTCAGTGAATTTAAGTATTTTAAGCCATTGAACTAAATGCAGAATTTTGCATCCTGTATTCACTGCTTAATAACTTTTTGCTGAATTTTATTCGTATAACCAACTGCAGAATTTCTGCATCTTAGCTCAGTGCAGTGAATTTGAGTGTATTAAGCCACTGAACAAGATGCAGAATTTCTGCATCCCTTGGTATTCGCTCCTTAATAGGTATAGTTATTGCTGAGTTGTATTCATTTTATCAAGCGCAGTATTTCTGCATCTTAGTTCAGTGCAGTGAATTTGTATAGTTTTTGCTGATTTTTGTTCATTTTAGCAGGCACAGAATTTCTGCATCTTAGCTCAGTGCAGTGAATTTGAGTGTATTAAGCCACTGAAGAAGATGCAGAATTTCTGCATCCTATTGGTATTCACCGCTTAATAAGTATAGTTTTTGCTAAGTTGTATTCATTTTATCAAGTGCAGTATTTCTGCATCTTAGTTCAGTGCAGTGAATTTGTATAGTTTTTTGCTGATTTTTTTCTCATTTTAGCAGGTGCAGAATTTCTGCGTCTTAACTCAGTGCAGTGAATTTATATAGTTTGCAGAATTTCTGCATCCCATTGGTATTCAGTGCTTAAGAGCGGTTATCTGTAACTTTCACCTAGGACCATGCAAGATAGAAAAATCGAAAATTGCCAAACTTTGTCACCATAAAGGTCTTCCCAAATCATTTATAAAAATATAAGTTTTAGTTTATTCCGGTAAATATTTTACCGTTACGACGACTTTATCATTCCGATGGCTCGGGAGCGAGTAAAAACGACTTGGAAGTGTCACTTAAATCAACTGCTCGTCTTGAATTGTGAAGACAGGAATATCAATATCAAAGCCATGTAGTATAAGTAGGCTATTTTCTTGTCATGTTTGCTTTGTCAAATTTGAAATCGATGGAAACCAGAATTTTTAACAGATTTTTAAAATTTAACCGTTTCGAGCGGCATAGTCGCACGCTAAAAAATGGCGAAATTCAGGACCAAGAAAAGCACTCTGGTATGTGGCTTTCGCTGCTGAGACTACAAAAATTTTTGGGTAAATGAAGTGTTAAATTTTGGGAGCGCTTTATCTACACCCTATTTTCCAAGCGAAGACGACCTTTTGACCTTCACAAGCGGGGAAGTAATGACCAGCGTTTTCAAATAACACGCGCTAATTCCATTTTTTAAAGAAAAGTTTCAGACTGTTTGGTACTTACTAATTAATAGAGCATCAAAGTCATCAGCCGAAAACAGGACAGGTTTTCGCTCGCAAATACGTTTTTTTGGCAAAGGCAAACTTTGGTTGGTGGTGATTAACATCGGTAAATTTGCATAAATTTGAAACATTTTTCTTTCACAACAAAGTCGGTTTTCTGCCTTCAGTTTTTTCCAAAACAATGGTAAAGAGGACCAATAAAGTGTGACCCAACTATTTATAAAGCAAATCATTACGGTTTTGCGCCCCATGAAACACGTCGATCGAACATGCAAATTAGCTTCCAAAAACACGTACAGGGCATGCGTAACAAGATGCAAAACTGTCAATCATTCAAGTCCCCGAGTGTATATCAATGTCATAACCATTGTTTCTGCTCTCAGTGTTCGAATCAATGACCTATTCATCGAGGAACAATGCCCATAATTAGGAAAGCCATCGCGGTTTAACCTCTATTGTTGAAAATAATTCACACCTGAAATTAAAATAAACGTGAAGCAGTATGAACATGTCGTGTGAAGTCCGTAGATTTTTTTAAATGGGTTAGAATAAACGGATAAACTATTAGGAAAACAAGCAAACGATCGATCAAACACGCAAATAAAATTCTTCGTTTAAACAGACAACAGCAGATGATCGATGTCTGTGTAGATTTCCACATGACTCGTGTAAGCTTAAGTGTATTCCCACGTGGCGGTTGCTCGAAGTTTTCTGTTTCTGGTTGAGCAATTTTCATTTCCTCTACAGCCAGCATTAATCGAAAGTGGGAGCATTTTTCGCACATTTCCACAATAGCAATTACTCCTATTGTCTTTTCACGGACGGGAAGGACAGCCGTATAAATCCCTTTTGGGAATATTCGGTATTGAAGTCAAAGAGAACCGAAAATGGCGGCGTGCTTTGTGGACACGCACAGCATCATGGATACCCCACATTTTTCGGGCGACGCAATTCATGGGGCGCGAAACCGTAATGCTTACCTTAATGACTCTTTTCTGATGAAGAAAGGTCGAGATTTCTTCTGGCTGCGTGAGACAACCGTCGAACATTTTTGGGTGGTCGTCAAAACGTTGCTGTCACGCAATATACACTGGTCTTAGATTACGAACCAGAGAGGTCCCATCCTGGCTTTTACCGTGTTATTTTTTAGCCACACATACGATCCTCAATTTAAAAGTGTAGGCAGTTCACAGAAAGACAAGGCAGCAGAAAAGGCTCAGATGATATTGAAAGTATTCAACAACTTGCAACGTATAGAGCCGGAGAGGGGAGGGAATGAGGGGAAGGGCATATATAAGCGACGGGATCGATCATCGGACATATTAAAAGGACCTCATAAGACAAAATGCCTGGATTAAAAAAATTCTTTTTATTGCTAGCCTGCGGCAGAATCTGTTCGATGTTTTTTCCTGTTCTTGTCTCCTGGAATGCTGTCTGGCTACCATCTCTGGGCATGACTTGTTTTTTTTTGGTTTGTTTGTTGGGGTTGCCACTTTTTCTAAATAGAAGTGCCTGTGATAAAATTAATGCTGATGGTTTTACTTTTAACCATTCTAAACAGAAAAAAAATATCAATCATAGGGGTATGCTGGGCGCCCCTTGCCCTAAAAACATTTCTTGATCAAACGTAGATATTCCGGTCCACCCTAAGCCTTTTTTTTGAAAACGTCCGTTTTTCGTGTTGCGAACACTAGGTAATGAAAAACTGTCTTGCGAGTGTGCTTCAATAGCTTCCACGATCCTACCGACGACTACATATATATAAACGGCTGCTATATAAATAGTCAGCCAAGAACACTGGCGTATGGTTTGAAAGTGCCTTTTCTATGAACAAGCAAGTGAACTAACTGTGCAAAACAGCTTTCTATCATCTACGTAATCTAGTTACTACCAGAAAGTTCCTGTCACACAAAAACTGCGAAATACTAAGACACACCTTCGCAACTTCTCGGATCGATTACTGTAATTCTCTACTATCTGGCCTACCACATAATTTGCTGCAAATTGGACCTAAATATTTAACAGACACTTCACTTGGACAGCTGCAGTTTTTCTTGTAGGATCTCCAGCGGATTCCAAACCTTTCCCGGTGTCACGGGCATATTGTTAAACCCAAACGAACTTCATTGAATTCAAAAATTCCTTTAAAAATTAGAAAAAAAAACAGTTCCGAGTATCGTCAAACGTCAGAATCTGTACCAAGGTACTTTGAGTTTTCCTGTCTTCATTTAGGTCAAAAGGAATATATCCCGTGGAAGTATTCACTCACCCTAGCTGCCAAATATGTCTCATTGTAACAGGCAGGTATCTTAACAGAATTTTTTAATTTGGGCAGTGCAGAACTTCGTTTACCCCTCACTTATCTATGGATGTACCCCAAGATGGAGAGAGGAGTGTTGCGCCCCAGGTGATATATAACAAATGTGGATACCAGGAGTAATTTCATTATTTCGCTTCAGTAATACCGGCAAGATTTCCGTGCAACGTGTTGCGCAACAAGGATGCGTTAAAAGTTGAGCGTTTCTCACCTATACTCGCAACAAATCTTTATTTTTCGAAAAGTAGAAGCAACTAACTTTCTGCAACCTGAACACGCGACGCGGAGGTGATAATAAACGCAACATCGTTGCGCAAATAGTTGCACGAATGTTTTCCGTGTTATTTGGCCTTTAGGCAAGATTTTACAACTCCTGGTGGCGGCATGTACAGTTTATCCAAGCTAAAGACTGAGCGCAAAACATTACATATTTCTTGGTGCATCATACGAACGCGCGGGACATGTGTAGCTCGCGCGGGAAAATCCACACTTTCGGCACTTCACGCCAAGCGAGTTAACCTGTTTCGGAAGATTCGTGCCCCCCGCGAGTTTTCTTTTTCTTGTCTTTCCTTTTCTTATTTTGAGGCAGGGAAAGAGAGCGAACAGCAAATAGTATTTTGCAGTCTACAGCAATAAGTACCCAAATTTTTCAACAGTACAGTTACCTGCTCTTGCCAGCAAAAGCTTTGCTTCTGAATCTAGTGACGCATTCGACACCTTGTAACTTCTCAGATGTCCTTTGATGTCTTTACTGCATTCCCCAATTTTATTATATGGCTAGAGCTTGTAAATATATAACGCGCTCTGTGATTGGCCAATACTCCGGGCCAGATTTTCCCGTAATGCCCAGGGACATTATGAGCAATGTTAATGCCCGGCTAGGAAAGTGGAAATATAGAAAATGTAAAAGTACATTTGATTCAAATAGTTGGGATGATTTGAAGCTAAATGAAAAGAGACAGTTTCTTTGAAAGTTTTTACTTTTTCTTGTGCGATATCCCCGGGGTACTTCCCGAAGATTTGGGTGGCGGTGTGCGCCGCGCTTCTGGAAACCCTTACCCTACTTCAGACCAAGATATGTGATTTTCCCTACCCTATTTCAGACCTGACTTAATATTTGATACCCTATTTCAGACGAGACCCTAACCTTATTTCGTTTGCGTAAACAGTTGAGAAGGGCTTCAAATTCCCAACGTTAATCAAACCTCAGTTCTTTGGAGAAGAAAATTAATAAAAAGATAGCTTCTTGTAATTATAAGAACCTTACCAGATCCCATATCAGAGTGCACAAACCTTACGCTATTTCAGACCAAAATGGTCAAAATTTATACCCTATTTCAGACCATAAAGGCTCAAAAACCATACCCTTTGGCGCCACACATACCAATATAGCTTATATAAGGGAGTACCCACCCCCCCGGGGCACAAACCTCACCCTATTTCAGACCAAAATGGTCAAAATCTATGTCCTATTTCAGACCAAAAAGGCTCAAAAACCATACCCTTTGGCGTCGCACATACCTATATAGCTTATGTAAGGGAGTACCCCCTCCCACGGGTGCGCTATAAATTTTTTGTGTGGAATAAAACTGCTGAGTTTTGTATGCTTTCCGGTAAACTGTTTCATTCATCCCAATCCGCTACGGCTCACTTTTCAAGTAATAAAGTGTCAGGCATAGCCATATAATAAACTTCTTATTACAGGGTCGTAACGAGGTATGTGGGATGAGGGATCAAAGAGGTGGGATCGGGGATCAGAAGGGTGGGATCTAGGACCACAGCCCTGGGATCAGGAATCACAGACCATGGGATCGGGATCAGCAGTTTCTTATAGGGATCAGGGACCAGGCTTTACCACATTTGTGGGATCAGGGATGAAAATTGGTCACGCTTTTGGAATCAAGGAACAGAAATTTGCGTACAAAAATGGGATCAGCGATGAAAAAACATACCTCGTTACCACCCTGTTATTAACTCTCGCTAGCTCGGGACCGTACTAGGAGAATATTGCCCTCAGTCTTTCCAGTACGGCCCTCGCGCTCAGTTAATAAGAAGTAAGTAACACACTGGACATTCGCTGGGTTGTCTGAACTAGCCCCACAACTTCCTCCAACTATTTCCGAATACCCACACAAAGCCATGGTAGTTTATGAGGTTTGACAGATTGGTGGCGTTCCAAACAGTTCAACCCACGTGCAAGATTTGTGTCGGGATTTTTTGTCACGAGAAATGCTTGTTACGTCAGGATTGTGGAAGTATTTTGCAACTTCAGGTATAATGACCGGTAACTTTATTTGGCTCTTATTTTTCGTTGGTTAAGAATTTTGAGATAATTTTACATTCTACAGTACTAATGCTATAAAGACGGGTTTGAATTTTAAAACAATTCATTGCACTAGCAGCAAAGTTTTAGACATCTCTTTTGTTTCTCGTCCATTCCTGCGCATTGGAGAGTCGCTGCTGACAGCTGTTCGCATTTGCCTGGCCATGTGGTTTTGTTATCTAAGACCACTGTGTATTGCGTGACAGTATATCCATCACTTACCCAAAAATGTTCGACGGTTGTCATCAGTTGTCATGGGCGGCTAGTAGAAATCTCGTCATTTCTTCACAGAAAATGGTTATTAAGGGACGATTTGCTACATAGATATATAGTTAGGTAATGCTTTACTGGTTCTCGTTGGTATTTTTACTTTAGAAACAAGGAAGGTAAAACGAGTTTCTTGTGAAAAACAAATGTTTCAAATTTATGCAAATTTGCCGCTGTTAATCACTAACAACCAAAGTTTCTCTTGGCCAAAAAAACGTATTTGCTAGCGAAAACCTGTCCTGTTTTCGGCTGATGACTTTATTTGAGGTTCTATTAATTAGTAAGTACCAAACATTGTGAACCTTTTCTTTAAAAAATGGAATTAGCGCGTGTTATATAATCGCTGGTCATTACTTCCCCGCCTGTCAAGGTCAAAAGGTCGTCTTCGCCTGGAAAATAGGGTGTAGATAGAGCGCTCCCAAAATTTACCATTTCATTTACCCAAAAAATTTTTTTCATCAAATCGTAGAGGAAAGATTGCTTATTCCAACAAGTGTAGCCTCAGCAGCGAAAGCCATATAATAATAATCTTTTGGTCCTGAATTTCGCCATTTTTTAGGGTGCGACTATGCCGCTCGAAACGGTTAAATTTTAAAAATCTGTTAAAAATTCTGGTGTCGATCGAATTCAAATTTGACAAAACAATCATGATAAGGGAATATCCTACTTATACTACATGGCTTTGATATTGATATTTCTGTCTTCACAATTCAAGACGAGCGTTTGATTTAAGTGACACTTTCAAGTCGTTTTTACTCGCTCCCGAGCCATCGGAATGATAAAGTCGTCGTAACGGTAAAATATCTACCGAAATAAACTGAAACTTATAAATGGTTTGGGAAGACCTTTATTGTGGCAAAGTTTGGCAATTTTCGATTTTTGTATCTTGCATGGTCCTAGGTGAAAGTTACAGATAACCGCTCTTAATAGGTATAGTTTCTGATTTTGATTCATTTTACAGTCCGGGCCACAACCAGAACTGGATATATGGTGACGTCATCCAACTTTCCAAGATGGCACCCACACGAAGGGACACGATGCTGGATCACTTCTCAGCTCTTTTCTCGGCTGTGAAGTGCCCTTTTCCCACAGTACTTTGGGAACTATGCGTTTGAACAATAAGGAAACAGACGAGTGTGAAAAAAGTGGCGTCCGTTGAAGTTTCGCATGCGATTTAGACGTGAAACGATTGAAATTGGGGGTGACTCAGCGCACAAATTTGTCTGACCAGGTGCCAAACATCTAGAGAAAGAAGGTACGTAACAATTTTTTCTGTCTTTCAAAAATTTTTTTTTGAAATCTACATAAAATTTGCTTGTATTTGGTAGTATTTTCGTTGTAGTGCAAGACTTCTTCACATAGTGCTGTGCTTTTGAAGATGTAACAATGAGTTGCGCTATAAGCTTATGTGTTGTTTGTAACGTGATACATCGACTGGACTGCTCACGCCATGTTCATTTTACATTGTAAGCAATTGAAGATGATCTGTGTTCTGGGAAAGGGCACACAGATTGGGATGGGAGCAAGATTCCATCTTCAAAAACATCAATTTTTGACAACAGAAATAATACAGTCGAAGCTCTCGTAAACGACTACCTTGACAATTCAGACAAGTTGTTACAACTAGAGCTAGTCGCTTACGAGAATGGCTTTTATCGTAAAGCTTGTACTTACTACCAGTGTTGCTGTAATAATACTAAATAAGCTTAGTTTTTTATTGGCTATCACAGAAGCAGCTCACTGATGTATGAACCATTACCATTTATGTTATGCATTAGTCCAAGTTTGCAATTTACATTTTAGAAAATGAAAACACAGAATGATGTGTTTATTAGTGCACTGGCTATCCCTTCATGATATCCCTGTCATTTCTGTGAATTAGACGAATACAGACTACTGTATATCCTAGTGATTCTGTATTGTATTTTCTGTGATATCAAATGCATTAAATTTCTTACTGGCACGTTTTAATTTATTCTTCCTTTTACTTTAGGTTCTGACCTGCAAGATGGAAAGTGTGAAACTTGGCTGAAGGAAATTAACCATAACTCATATTTTCATGGTTTCGGAAACTATGAATTTATGCTCTAAATGAAACAGTTAAACACTGGGACACTGAATGAGCTCATTGAAACTTATAAATAGTGAAAATGTTCACAGTCAATTGAGGAAAAATATGAAATGAATTAATGGTACCGCTTCCTTCTTTCCACCCAATAAAATCTCAAATTTACTTTGAATATGAACTTTCAACTCACCACATCCATATTTTTCAGAACTTCAGTTTGAGGCAGATTTTTTCCACAAAAGTTGACATATGGCTTTTTGTAGCAAAATTATACTTTCCCCAACCATCTTTCAGTAAAGGTGACTGAAACTGGTCTGAATTTCAAAAATGACTAGTGAAAACTATATTAATATTGATCTAGTAAATTGAATATGAAACGATTGCAGTTCAATTTGCATATTCCTTTTTTGTTTTCTGGATTTAAATGCTAGACCCCAAATAAGTATATGCTGGCTTTGTTTATAACTTATAATGCCAGTTGGATGAGGCCATTTTAAAATAATAGTTCGTTTGGTGTCCTGGTGTTTGAGGTTCCTTTGAAAACAACAAGTGCCCCCAGCCTTATCGTAAATTTGAAATAAGCGCTTCCCTTTGAGTAAGCACACCCCTCCCCTGGCCTGCTTTTTGTAGACGACTAATGAGACAACAAAGGTTGAGTGTAGCGTTTGTCGTGTTTATCTCTCATCATTTTTTAGTCATTGGTAATTCTAAATGAATGATTAACTGCTCTTGAGCGAAGTAAAGCAAACTGCAGCAAATGAAAACAACTTTTGAAATTAATGCTGAGTAGTAAGCTACTATGTTATGTAGATAAGATTGGTCACAAGGCAATTAAACAAATTACTATCCAACTGGTCACTATTTGTGAAAAATTAAAAAGGGCCTCCCCTCAAATAAATGCCTCCTCTCAATAAGCACTCCCCACCTCATCCTATAAATACATTGAAAAAAGTGCCTCAGGTGCTTATTCAAGGATTTACAATAAGTGACAGCACATTAAAAAAAGTTCCAAGAGCAATCCTTTGGTGGTACAAAATTTTCAAGACAAAGTGAAAATTGCTGAGACCCTTGTTTTCCAGAGGACCATTCACCACCCCTTAGAGTGCATGGCAGCCTGGAGGAAAACTTCTGCACATGGAATTTTCCCAATAAGAATACATTTCTCCCAAATTATGTTTGCTGTCCATTTGACATTGCTTCAGCTAAATAATGTTTTCCAGTTTGCTCTTGTTTGTGTATTTAGTACATATGAGGAAAAGGAATGGGGCTGTCAAATATGCCTCAATTAAAAGTACACTTCAAATAAAGGTTTCCTTCAAATTAATGTCAGTTGGACACAGGCATCTATTAAATAAATACTGGTCTGGGGATGCTTATTTGAGAAAATATGGAATTTACTGGTATAAAAATGCTCTCATATTTTATATTGGATATTCGCATACCATCTAATCGAGCATACACTGTCAACACTCTGGAGGCTTCATGTGCGTATCAAAAATTTTAGTTTATCTGGATTCCACCTATATTGACAGCCATTTCCACATTACAAGATGTAAGTAGTAAGCAAAGGGACAAATGAAAATAAACTTCTTTTCTTGTCTCCTGTGAAAACCAATTTATTTGTTTATATATTTACATATTTATTTTTTTATTAGTATTATTATTTTCAACATACAATGCACTCTGTACTTCCATTTCATTTTTGAAAGCTAAAGGATTCAGTTTCTCAGGGTTATTTCAAAATCTCAATTTCTGCCATGTGAAATGCCTTTGCCAAATTTTGTTCAAGCCCATATGGACTTAGAAAAAAAATATAAACTTTGTTGAACAAAAGGAAACATTAGAAATGCGCATTAGAAATACGCGCTATTGTTTTCTTTAAACAAAGAGCTGTATGCATAATGAAGTATGGGGCTGTGCGGAAATCTTGCCAATTAATGTCTAGCAAAAGAATACTTCAGGAGGACTTCAGGAGTCTTGTTCGATCAAGGTTGTATTCAAGCGAGTAGGGTAATGCATCCGGTGCAGAATAGAAGAGACCACTCCAGGCGGAAATATCTTCGCTCACAACAAACATATAGACTAGCACTCGACTTTTAAAAGCTCATCGACTGCGTATGTATCGGTACTGAAGCCGTGTTCACTGCAAAACATGCATTCTATCGGTGTTTTCTTCTCGACTCATTGCTTCGGTCTCGTGAAATATTCACGCAAGTCCAAACGTTTAACTGCACTGGTCGCCTGCGTACCGCTAGTACAAAAAGATTCCTGGTCCCTCCGCATCTTGATATCTGTGAATCGAATCCTTGGACGAATAAAATCGTCTAGATTTATCCGTGCTAAGCTCGATTTTCACGGTAATCCTCCAAGCATTCTGTATTTCTTCTGCGAGGACATTTATCTGGAACTTAGTCCTTTCGCGGTCAAGCCAATGTTTTGGTTTAGCATCTGAACCAATCAAATTACAGGAAACTATGTATCCAGTTCTGGTTGTGGCCCGGACTGTTTTGCCAAATGCAGAATTTCTGCATCTCAGCTCAGTGCAGTGGATTTGAGTATTTTGTTTAGCCACTGAGCAAGATGCAGAATTTCTGCATCCTATTGGTATTCACTGCTTATTAAGTGTAGTTTTTGCTTATTTTTATTCATTTTGTCAAATGCAGAATTTCTGCATCTCAACTCAGTGCAGTGTATTATTTAGCCACTATACAAGATGCAGAATTTCTGCATCCTATTGGTAAGAGCAGAACTGTAAGGCACACTTTATACTGAATGGAAAATTGTGTTGTTCAATTATAAGCATTCTTTACTGAACCAGTTTGGTTGTTGTTGAGAATATACGATTTACAATGAATACGGTAGAGGCGTCGAGGAATAACCCAATTCTCAACGGAAAATAGTAAGAAAATCGTAAGTTTGGAAAAACACATTTTAGTTTGGAACGCGTTTGGTTATGTCATAGTTTTGGAGTGTTTCGCACATCTCGGCAGATCGTCGAGAAGAGCATTGAAACATGCATTCAGTGTATACAATATCATGTGATCGTAAAGAGGAACTGTCGATTCATTGCCCACCAGTTCCTTTTGTTTACCCCCCAATGACACAAAACAAGATTATAGGTACTAGTTAAGTAAAAGTCAGCAAATAGTTTGCCTCATCATGAGGTCTGAAGTCCCTTGGCATGTAGAACGCGAATATTCCTATTGTAAATGTCTTCTTCAACAGGCGACGCGATCTGGAAGAGTGCTTGGCGAGAAAAAAACATGAAATTGAAGTAAACCACATCTGTAAATCACTTTTCGGTGATGTTGGCATCCCAAAAAAGATTATTATTATTTTATAATAAAAACGAAAACACACCTCTTTTGGAATAAGTAACACAGAAGATTTGTCTTTTATGAATCTCAAAAGAAACTCAATTTGCAAATCCGACCTTTTGGGACGAGGAATTTTCTTCTAACACTTAGTAACTCTAAAACGCGACACCCTGTATAGTTTAAAGATAGTTTACAGTGAGTTTGAAAGGAAGGGAGTTTGAATAAACGACCGCCGGAGGGGAAGTGGTGGGCAGTATCTGGGGGGTTCCGGGGGCATGCTCCCCCACATCGCCAGAAATCGCGAAAAAGAATCCCGAAAAGCGGGTTCAAATCCGACTGGGATTCAAAATTTTTTTGGTTTTTCCTTTTTCTTTTCTCAAGATATTTTTTCTGAAGGTAAGTAGACCGAAAAAAAAGAGGGTTCAGGGATGTCAGACATTTTGGAAAATGTAGCTAGCTCCCACTCGCATTACAAAAATATGGCGTATTAAATCCATGCCAAATGCTCGTCGATTTGAGGAACAATTCTTCAAGCGGTCAACTAGCTCTCACTCGCATTAAATACAGGGAAGTTCGATGTACGCAAATCGTCCATAAAAAGAGCTATTTCTTGTACTTGAAAAAAAAGTTGAAGGGAGATACTATGCAAGTCTTCCCGAACTGGTTTAATTTTCGCTCGAGAAAAAAAAATTATTCAAGGCATCTTGTTTAGAACGAGGGGATCTGGAGCTGGTTTATATACCGACAAACATTGCTGGAGAACAAAAACAAATATGGCGACAGTTTGGAGGTTTCGAAGAGGTTTTACTTCAGTGTTTTCCCTTCTCGTGCGTTCTCAAAGATGGCACAGATCACAGACTCGACGAAGAAAAAATATACAATTTTCAAGCACTCTTGGAAGTATCTTATTGGCAAGAAATGTCTCTTTTTATGGACGATTTGCGAACATCGAACTTCCCTGTATTTAATGCGAGTCGGAGCTAGATGACCACAGTGAGTTCAAGGGTTTTTCCTCAAATCGACGAGCATTTGGCACGGATTACGCCATATTTTAAGGGAAACTATAGTAATGGCTATAGCTTTGGAGCCTCGAACATCAAACATCGCGGGAAGTAAGTAGACGAATGGTTTTTGAATTGTTTTTATGTTAGAAGTATAGCTTAACCCCTACTGAATATGTATCGAGTCGGAGCTAGGGAATATTCTAACTCGTATTTGTTTTATTTTGGATTTTTGTTGAAATCCCATACATTTTCTCACACGATTCCGCCGCCATTAACGACTCAACGCGCACGCGCGTCCGCCATTTTGACCCAAATTTCTGGCAATGCAGGAAATTTTGTACTCCGGAAATGCAATTTTCAGCATTCTGAGGGACAAATCAAAGTGGCGTAATTGCTTTTAATTCAAGTCAATTTTTTGCATAAAAAAAGACAACCATGCTGATAACTTTGATACAGATCCTGAAAATTGGTCAACTCGTTGCTGTGTGACCGACTTATGTAATTGTTTTCCCCTTTTTGACATCACAGACCGTAAATGAAGGTTCAAATGTAACAGATTAACAGAAAAAATATATATGTTCGTCTGCTCTCAGTATTGATACAAGGCATCAAAGATCATCGATTTACGAAACCGTCGAAACCATGCAAGCGGTTAAGGTGGTCACCAGTCTTACTCTTGACTAGCTGTACTGAAGTACTAATCAAATAGACTCTGGGGCGAGTTGCATAAAACTTAAAGTTGATTTCCAGTCCGTGCTGCGCAGACTCGGCCCCGAATTGTTTGTGAGCCTCACATGATAGAATGTAAGGAAAAAACATAGATAATTTATGAAATAGAGTGCATGTTTGGAGCTGTACGAAAAT
Organism: Siderastrea siderea; assembly: GCA_964030785.1. Classification (NCBI taxonomy): domain Eukaryota; kingdom Metazoa; phylum Cnidaria; class Anthozoa; order Scleractinia; family Rhizangiidae; genus Siderastrea; species Siderastrea siderea. The sequence goes on along the minus strand of OZ034976.1, from coordinate 16,921,432 downwards.
TTATCCACAGGGGAAAAATAAAGTAGACTTAAATACCTCGTCATTTTCGGAAAAATCTTCCTGCAACACAAACCGTGTGTTTATGCACAAGCTTGCGGTTCCTCGTGTTCGATGACAACTGCTGGGCACTACGACACGGGCAGGCATTTCTTCCTGTTTCCCGCAAACAAAACATAGTACATGTACACACCGAGATGTTATCCTGTCCTGGCCGCGCGGCCACCTCAATGTCTCTTTTTTCAATTTCATCGAGAGTAAAGAACGGGTTGGAAAGTGAAATTTCAATGAAAAAATGGAAAAACAATGGTTTTGACATGAAATTTATCTCTTCATGCTAAATTCAAGCAAAAATCTGTTCCAACCGTCATATTTTCCAAAATTCTCAAATTGCCATACCCTGGGCATTAAAAAGTCCAGGCAGTGGGCCATTTTAAAAAATCTCATCTCCAGGGCATGAAAAAACTCGGCACATGCCCTGCAGCCCAAAAGTTTCAACTCTTGCCAAGGATGATATCGAGGCTGGTTCATGGAAACGAGGTTGAATTTCATGCCCGGCATGAAAATCTGAATTTCATGCAGGGCATGAAATCGGATGATATCGAGTCTACTGTACGGAAACGAGGTTGCATTTCATGCCCGGCATGAAAATATAAATTTCATACCCGTTTCATGCCCGGCATGAAATCGGGTGATATCGAGGCTACTGCACGGAAACGAGGTTGCATTTCATGCCCGGCATGAAAATCTAAATTTCATGCCCGGCATGAAATCGGTGGAAACCTAAATTTCACACCGGGCATGAAAATATCTTTTTGGCTGATTTCAAGCCTGGCCGGGCATGAATTTAGGTTTCAACCAGTTCCATCCGGGGCATGAAATTTAGTCCTTGCCTTATCTGCAGTTGAAAATTTGGACGTTTTCTGTCGGTAAGTTCATTAAATGGCGCTCGGATTGTGTCATGCAATCTTCGGCTGGATCAGATTTTCAGTGACTGGTGATCTCATTGCAATCCTCTAAATCACTGAATAAACAAATTCTGTCGAGAAAATTTGTAACCTTTTATTTGGTAGGTTTTGTTCCTGAAGTTCACAGTATAATACTCGTTAGTCGACCATTCGGTCCCCTCCCCCCCCCCCCCCCCCCCCGCCTTTATCAAGTTTTGATTGCATTGGTATCAATAGCTTATGAAAACATTCTTAGAATTGACACTACCGGTAATGCACTTCTTTGATCACTAATGCTCGGCTCAGTTACTGAATCAACCACCACCCACCAACACACTCATTCGCACACTCACTGCACTCATGTTATGACAAAAGCTTCTGTGCGGACAACATTGACGCTGTCCTCCTATTCCATAACGTTGTATTGGGCTTGGACGTCTTCGACTGCAAAGTGAAGAGAGAGATATATTAAAAAGAAGAACAAATAGATGCACAGTTGACATAAGCCCAGGGTGAAGTATCTACAGTCGAACCTCCCAGTGCGACCACCTCCCTTGACAGCGACCACCTAAATTCCCCCAGTCATTTCACTATAGCTGCCGCAAGCGACCACCTCCGTAAGTGTCCACTTTTAGGCGGTGAAATTTTCCATTGTTTTTAACTTCCGATAAGCAACAACTACAGCAGTGGGAACCATGGACTCCTTCCTTGAATTAGGGTTGTGTTTTCTTTTCACATTTGTGTTTTCGTTACTTTTAAAGACATACGCTGTATTAGGTATTTCCAGGAGCATATCTGGTATTTCATAAGGCAAACTGTTATCGTTTCAGTAATTATCCTGTCCGTATAATAACAGATAATAGCGACCTTCAGATCGGACCACGAGTACGAGATTGAGTACGAATTGAATTCCTTGTCGCGCGCTTTTGTAATCTGTCCTGTGAATATCGTTCACTTAGCATTCTCCTCCGCTGGTCAGCAACAGGGAGGAACGATGGCTTTGAGAACGTAACGTTTTTGAAATGTGAAAGTCGAACTCGTACTCAATCTCGTATACGTAGTCAGATCTGAAGGTCGCTAATAAATACCCGAGTGATTCGAAATCCGAAAACTGGCTTTCGCGATGCCAATACCAAATTTCCTTCCCGTGTTGAGCCAGCAAAGGCAGAAATCATACCCAGCGGTTCCTCCAGGGTTTCCTTTTCGACAAAATAGCCAGCGAAGCCTTTTATATAGTCAGTGATTTTTTTGGTTTATTCTGTCCACGGTTTACAAAAACAGCAACGGAACTACTTTACAGGAAGCTACGGATTGTCACCACACCTTATTGCTTAAGCATTTTTTCGGTTGTTTTGGAATATTGCCGTTTTGACAGACAATCAGGTAAATGCTGAACGGTGGACTCAGATTTGATATTGATTTGTTCCTATTGTCATTCTTTAAAAAATCGTTTCAACTTACTTTTAAATGTCTTGAATTATGCGGCAGGTCCTGGTAGAATATCTTTACCGTCCGATTGCAAAGTCTGTGGGATTCATACATCTGCCATCCAGATTTGAACACATTTATTGCAAATCCTGTATATACAAAACAAATTAGAAGTAAGAAAATTTGCGTCCACGGAGATAGAACGCTGATTAGAAACTTATTAGCTTACATATCGGTCATTTTGATGTGAACTCCGTAGTTGAAATTTCAATTGACGTTGCGTGAGAAACATACACAGCGGTAAAACAATGTAAACAAACTTACCAGTTAGTTAAACGGGAGGGAAGGCTGAAAACGTCGAGTAACATTTCTTTGCGCCTGGGATGCATTCTTGTTTTGCTCTTTTGCTCACGAAATTTTTTCACCTTGCAGACGATAAATTGCGTGTTCAAAAGCGAGAAAACGTCAGCGTATGAATTCGCATCAGCCGAAGAGACCCGAATATTCGAGCGTCAAAGTGTTTTAGTTTTAGTATATGGCTTTGTCGGCAAGCAAAGCGGCCGAAGTGCTGTCGGAAAATGGGCGAATTTTTGTGGCGTATATTTGTGGCGTCACTTGCTTCATGTTCGCGTAATCGCTTCTTTGACATTTCAGTCTCACCTTTCCAGCTGGTTCATCTTCGTTCTGCAGATACGCAAATGGTGTTATTGAGAAGCTATAACCTCCTGTGAGTGTCCGGTGGCGGTTTATTTCTCCGGTAAGTACATAATCTTAACACTTGCTCTTCTTCGTCTTTGCGGCGAAGACTGTTTTTTATTTCCATCAACAATGTGTACAAAACGTTTCCAAATAATGGTTATTATAGAAACGTTTATCTCTTTCTTTTCGTTTGATTGTTTGTTTTCTGTTGGTCACTAGTGTTGTAGTTAAACCAGCGATATTATGACACGTGCAGCTGCATACTCAGCTTATTGGCTTTGGTTTCACTTTATACTTGCAGCTCATACTTAACAGGAATATGTTATTTCTCTGTTGTTTGCTTATGGTCGCTAACTTTGACCACCTGTTTTACACACACAATTCATTTCAGTTTAAGCGAAAAACAGATTTTTTTAAGCTCAGGTAAATGTAAAGCATTTAAATGTAAAGCTCACTATGACTTTGCATCAAGCTGTGATATTAGTCAAACTCAAAGAATTTTAGTTTTACTTAGCTCGTCAACAGACGTGACAAAGTTTTATTCATGTTGGAAAGGCAACATCGTTTCAAATAGTTTTTGTCATTCATGATCACTGAAAACTGGATTGTGGTTAATAGAAAATGGGGAAATTTCAGGGAAGATTTTTGTCTGATGAGTGGCAACCTTGTTTTCCCAATCCTAAAATTCAGGTGACTATTATGTTTTTCGTCTCAGTGAAAGTGAAAATTATATTGCCTTAATCAGGTCATTCATTATTGTTTAACAAGAACAACCTAAAGAATTGTACCACATGATCAGACTAGCATAACTCTGTTGAGGGTTGCATTAATTATAGTTTAGTTTCACTTAAATATTTTTAGGTTTATTCAGGCCAGTACCTGGACTTAATGGCTAAAAAAGACCAGAACATTTGTCACTCCAAAAGGGAGAAGGGCCAGCAAAGAGGGTTATCAAGGAAAGGATAAATCATAGAACTGTAAGTAGATAAATTCTTTCTTTTAGGTTGGAATACGCTTGAGGGGAGAGCTTACAATTTTAATTGGCAAGACATGGGGTGGAGATAGGTCGGAATGACAATTCCTTCTGTGTGACATCATCTGCTATTTCAAAGAAAATTGACAAAAAATCTCTGCTTACTATGCATTGCTTTTACAACCTGTCCCTGTGGCAAAATAAAAATCAAACAATGGGAAGCATTATTTATTTTTAGTTACTTCAGGTATCCTGATCATAACCTAGGAGTGCTACAAACTCCCTTTGTGTGCACTATTTAACCCACTTATTTGCCCTAAGATCAACAGGCATGCATGTTCTCCTGACTGCTTGTTCTCCACACATCTAAGGTACTACTTGGGAGAATTTTGTTCAACATCAAGACTATGACTTTTATGTTTGATCAACGTTCTTTACTTTGCTTCTCACAAATATATGATGCCTGCAACAGGCCACAGACACTGAAAAATATGAAGTGGTCAATAGATTGCAAGAGTTGTTATGCAAGATGTTAGTATGTGTATTAATTTTACAATTGATACTAAGGTGATTCCATTCAGTTAACTCCTGGTGTGATAACACCAGGGAAGCCCTCTGTGTGTTCTTAAGTGCTACCACAACAGTCATAACACAGTTGTCATTTATCCTGATGTTCAATTTCTTGTTTTTAGCTGAAGAAAGAATTCTTAGTGAAGTGGAAATTCTCCTGGGTGGAGACAAAAAACAGGACAAGCAAGAACACAGACATTGAAAAGGAAAATGGAAAAAGAATTTAGAGTAACTCCTTAAAGTGGATTAAGCATTTGGTGGAAAAAGTAGAAATATATTTATTGAATTTTTTTAAAAATTTTTTCCTATAATTAAAATGGACACTTGTTAATTAAAATGGGAACGAGGGCCCGGTTGTTCGAAAGCCGATTAGCGTTAACCTTGGGTTAAATTTTGTCCAGGCTTTCTGATTCTCTTGATGTTAAAAAGCGTTACTGCTGCTAACTTCATGTGGCAATTTAAAGTAGCCAGAGTCAAACTATTAAGTGAAAATAATTTACTGGAATCCACCTTGCTTGAAACAACCAGGTCCTGACATAGTCTGTTTCCTGACCATGATGGTCTGTTTCCATCAGATGGTTTTTAATTGGGGGAAAGGGGATTTCTGGTGAAAATTAATTTTTGTGTTGGGGAGATCAAAGTGGTTAAATTTGGCCTTTTAAACATGTAATTTTACAAGAATGGTGCCATGTTATCACACTATACTTAGCCATTTTGACCTCACAGACAGTCATGATGTCCAAATTACACTGTTTGCAAAGGAGACTGACATGGAATATTTTCTCTTGGTCACATATCCCATCCTGCATGCAATGACTCAGTGAAAAATGTTTTCCCCTCATAGTCCTCCTTGGCATCCATCCACATGAGCCAAACCAAATTAACTGCCTTTACTACCTTCAAGGGTTCAGGGGAAACATTGATGCTTATTTGGAAGATTTGAAATTTATCACAGCATCTCCCCCCCCCCCCCCATCACCACAGCCTGCCTCCAACTTCCCTGTTCCTTTCAATAAATAAGTCTATAGGGAAGATGTTACTTCTAAAATAGGGGCAATTGATTCCCAGCTGGCCAGGGGGACAGAGCGTACCCCCCCCCCCCCCTGTATAAGCTATATAGATATCTGCTACCCCAAGGGGTATGGCTTTTTGGTTTGAAAATGGGTATGGAATTTGACTGTTTTGGTCTGAAAGTCTGATTTGGGTACCAGATCTGAAAATGGGTATGGATTCAGAGGTTAGGGCTAAAAACATGTATTGGAAAGTTACACTGGAGAACTTGGCAGCACACCCTCAGTAAAAATTCCTAGGAGTACCCCCTCCTCCTGGGATGTGAATAGTGAACGTAGAATAAATGCACTTAGCCTGATGTTGATCAGTGTAAATTATACGATATTACATCTCTACTCACTGCCCTGTATGAAAAATGACTAGTTAATTCTTAACCATCAGAGGTTAAATAAGGAAACAGTAAAAAATTGGGAAATTGAGTTGTGTTGATTGTGCTGAGCTTGGGACCACTTTCCCCAGAAAGTGCGGAGTGGATAGCAATAGATTGCCAGTAGACCACTAACTTCTTCTTGTATTGGTCATCGAGTTAAAGTAAAGGGCTCTTAATTATTCTGCTTTCTTATGAAAAGGTTGATAATCTTATTTTTATCGTTGAGGACACTCTAAGGAGACGTATGTGTAGGATATGGTATGTTGTATAAGCATTTCATTGGACCGCAACCAATCAACAATAAAGGATTTCTAACTCCCCCCTGTTGCGTCCCTTTGAGTATTGTTAGTATTTGGGCCAGTAAAGGTTCTGGAAGAGACAATTTGTCAGTGTGGGGATGGGTGTTTGAAGAATTTCAGCTCATTTGTAGGAGTCACTCAAGGGTCATCTCATTGTTTACACTTTTGATAAACACTGGATTTTTTATAATCCTTCATTGTCAGCAATTTCTTTCGATTTAGATATGACGGTGGAGAAGGAAATGCCGTTTCAACCTGAATAGAAAACTGACTTTATACCCACTGAGTATGTCAACTCAAGATTTACTTAAAGACCAGGCAATTTTCAAGTTGGTTTTCATGCCCAGCATGTGGAGTCAATTTTCATACTGGCCATACAAAGTCGATTTTCATGCCGGGCATGAAAAGCCGATTTTCATGCCGGGCATGTAGAGCCAGATTTCATGCCGGGCATGAAATGTGGCTCGACCGAGAGAAGACTGGGCTGAGACGAGAACAAAAGTCATGCCGGGCATGAGATTTCGATTTTCATGCCGGGCATGAAAATCGAAATTTCATGCCCGGCATGAACTTTTTTCGTCTCAAACCCAGTCTTCTCCCGGTCGCTCGGTACGGATTGTCCCTGAGCAAAAGAACATCCCGGGCATGAACTTTTCCGAAACATGCCCTACCAAATTTTTTCCTCAATGAACTCCTCTTTAGTTTGCTTCCAACAGTTTTGGGTTTAGAGAGGCATGAAAAAATGCGTTACATGCCCAACTAGAGGGGATACCCGGTCGGAAGTAGTACATTTTCCCCTACATGCCATGATCCATGTAAAAAAGAGCCTTTGATTTTTAAGATCGTTGAAAATAATACCCACGAGGGCATTTCTTCATGCCTCTTATGTCTCAAAAGAGGTTTTCGTGGCTCAAGAGAGGTCGTTGATCATGTTTTGGCATTAAAATGGCCAAAAAGCATGCCTATACGATTAAAACTGTAAATTTTTAACTGAAATTTCACTTTCCAAGCCGTTAAAGCTCAGATCCATGATGGCGGGAGACAAAAATTGTAATTTCACTTTATGTAAGACGTCACGAATTGGTACATTTCGTAAAGTCGTACATGACGTAAGTAGTTTTTCAAAACAAAAAAAGAAAAAACCCAAACAGACCGTTGAGCCTGCGCAGTGCGGACTGGAAATCAACTTTAACGTCCGGTGTAACAGCTTACGTCAGCCTAGTACCCAGGCGTTCTCCTCCCACTCACTCGACTCGACTTGGTGCGAAATGTCGTGACGTCACCGAATGAGATTCGGTGACGTCACCAAAATTTCGCGCCAAGTCATGTGAGCGAGAAGAGAACGCCTACTCCAGTCAAAGGCACTATTTTAACGTATGACGGTAGCACTTACGCCCAGCATTAGGTTTTATGCAACTTACGCCTGATTATTATCTTTTATTGGTAAAATACTCAATTTCCTGACGTCGCTGTCCATTTAACTTGCTTACTGTGTCGCTGTCGTATTTTGCCGGCTCAGTTGAGTCGCTTGTCGCACAGGAGGGCCAAGCTCAAGATAAGAGACAAACGCCGCGAACGTGACACTAGCGTATCGGCGTCTAAGGTGGTGTCATGTTACAACGGTTTGAAGTATAAAGGTTTGTATGGGAAGACAACGGATTTGTTTTAAATAGCAGAAATTATTGTTGTTGGACATTAAAGTTAACTAGCCCCGTTGCCTTGTTATATTCTTTGTCATTTTCCAGCTTCTCAGGCCGATTTGAAGCCATTTCGGCGATTCAGCGGTTCTTGGTGTTTCCACTGCTAAGCTAAGAGAAGCGCAAGGCAGAACCTCGGGTAGCCCAAGCGTAATATAAGAGTTTGTATGAAAAATCGAACTCAGAAATGCCATCGATAAATAAATAACCTTTAAAAAGTAAAGCTGCTCAATAAAGTAGATAAAATGTTACCTGGTGTTGTATTTTGTCCTTCTGTGAAGGTTTAGCGTCTTTGGAGAGGTTTTTAATCTTCTACCCTAACAATGTAGAAGAGAAAACAAAGTTGGATAATGGCCCCAGGTCGGCCATCGAACCTGCCTCGAAAACGGCTCCAATATTCACGCGAAAAAAGGCATGGCTTTACATTTTGTCTTGCCGAGTTCACAAAGTAGTGCCTTAAGTTCTCCTTCCTGAAATACAATGGAGTATTCCTTGATTCTTCCCCGCATTACACGATCGAAAAGATCGAACACAAGTTCGAAAACCGCCATCATTTATCCGTGACCGGGGAAAGTTGCTCAGCTCGACCGTTAAAACCTCGGCCGTCACTCGGAACGAGCGTCAAATGACAGCCCCACCGGGAGAGGGCATGGTATTTTTGAAAATACAAACTTTTGTGGCGAATATGCCCTCTACCGGTGGGGCTGTCATTTGACGCTCGTTCCCAGTGACGGCCGAGGTTTTAACTGTCGAGCTGAACAACTTTCCCTGGTCACGGATAAATGATGGCGGTTTTTGAACTTGTGTTCGATCTTTTCGATCGTGTAATGAGGGGAAGAACATTTTGCCTACTTTATTGAGCAGCTTTACTTTTTAAAGCTTATGTATTTATCGATGGCAATTCTGAGTTCGATTATCCATACCGAACAAATATCCCAAATAGTCCAAACTACAGACACTGAAATCCCTCCTATACTACAGCAAATTTAACTGTTTCACATGTCTGTCGTGTCGGGGCCCGTCAACTGTTTCTTACTCTTGTCTTTGTCTTGCCGATACGGGTTTGAGTTTGTTGCTGTTATGTTCACAGATTTGTTGCAGTATCCTGAATTGTAGTAGCAGAGATTTTAGACCTAAAAAAATAAATTATCCAATAATAAGCTCTCCCGTTTAAAAGAAAAACCCACATGACACTACCTGAAACTATTTTGAATAAATATAGAGAGCCCTGAGCCTAACATAATTCAGAATTTTATGGATGAGACAAAAGTTCAAGAAAATAAATTCACGTAAACAAAGTGATGTCGCGGATCGCAGGTGTGAACTGTGCGAACACGGTAATTATCTTACAACCTAGTAAAACAAGCAAATGCGAATTAATTCTGATTTACCATCAGAAATCTAAATATTAACTGTGGAACACCTCGTCACACCGAAAGCGCTACTGAGAGATGTGATTACCCCCAACGCGGTGAAAGGCTCAAGAAATTATGGGAGACTCGCTACACCGTAGACCAAGAGAAATCAACTGGACCCGGTTGTTCAAAGAAGGATTAAGCTAACCCAGGATTAGCATCATTTTTGAATTCATATTTATAGGCAAATGATACTGAAGAATTCCTGTAAATTCTTTTTTCATTACATTTTGACTTTGGTTGCTTTCAGGCTGCCACTTGGAATTTGCTGTGAAAACCTTTCAATGAGAGAAACAGGAACCTCGGTTAAATTTTAATCTCAGGTTAGCGTTAATCGACTCTCGAACAAACGGGCCCTGAAGTATAAAAGAGATATTTGAGCTGGCTACGCGGTGAGAGACAAATTGAAATGTACGAGGGATGTTATGAGCTGGCTACGCAGTAAAAAGAACAATAATAATAATAATAATAATAATAATAATAATAATAATAATAATAATAATAATAATAATAACTTTACTTACGTGTCAAAATTGATCTAGCTCCCTGTAAAGACAGGGTGCAAATTGGAGACACACTAAATAATAATAATAATATTACAAATTGTTAAAAAATGCACTTATGTCTACATAATATACATCTAAAGAATAATCTTCTGTATAATTCAAGTGATCGTAATGAAAATACAAACTAACTAGCTAACTAGCTAACTAACTAACTAACTAACTAACTAACTATCACATAGTGAGCAATGGCATTGTTTCATTTTTAGTTCGTCCAGTCTCATACTTCTCACTCGATTTTTAAAGCAATACATAGTAAGGTTTGCTGTGGTCGATTGAGCTTGGTTGTTTATATTTTCACGTTTTATATGGCCGAGTTAAATTCAAAGAAATTTCCAGTTATATTCTCGTTTATAGAACAAGGAATACACGGTGATGTTCTGTTATGGTCCACTAGTTTATAGCAAATTCAAATAATATTCTTTCAGCGGAAATTTTAGTGGGGAACGTTTATAGTACGAGGAATACACGGTAATGTTTTGCTATTTTCTACGTACCGCGAACCAATTTGCCAAGTTGTAACGAAGTCGAAGCCGTCTTGGCAGCTACATAGAAAATAGTTCATGTGAAGTGGCACATATTATGCTGTTAGGCCGAAATCTTTTGGGACAACCGAACGAAGAATATCCTAGGTATGTGAGGAAATGTGTATCTTACCGTACATGCCAGGCGTAGTCAAACGATAAGCCGATAATCGATAACAATCAATAGCAATCGATATCAATCTTGATATCAAGCGTGGTTACAAATGGCATCCGAAGTAAGTATACTGGTGGATACTTGTGTGGCATGGCAGTTTAATTTGGCGGTTTGCCAATGTTTCGCGCTTCCAAGGAACTAATCTCTTTGCGAATTTGTTCGATCACTCACAAAAATTAGATCCCACGAAAATTTTATGCCACAGAGATGCCAGTAAAGAATTGACTACATTGTACTTAATTACTTATTACTTGTCTTATTTTAATTTTGTCTTCTTTTATGTACAACTTAGTCAAAGCAATTTAATTTTTTTTGTAACTACTCAGCTCGTTTAGTTTATTTCTATTCTGGGTAGTTTTTTGCCTATTTTAGTTAATTTAGTTTATAGTGTAATTTTTCCATTTAATTTGGCAAAATAAAATGGTTGTTGTTGTTGTTGTTGACTACCTTTCGATTTGTCAGTGAAGAAGACTGAATACTTAGAATCCGCGCGAAAAGATAAAACGGAATAAGACCCGTAAGAAGTTTGATAGATAATTTTCCCCATACTAATTTAAAAATCAATTTAAGTTCAGCAATGAATTAATACAATTTTACCGAAAATTATTGCAAATCTGATTGCTTCTTTCTTCTTTACATTGATCTCTTTTTTTTTCCTCCACTTTTTCTTTCACAGTTCACACCCGAGTTTAAACATGTAAGACAAAAAACATCATCATCAACAACATCGCTTGTGTGTATCTATTGTATTTAATCAAGATAAGCCGCGGATTAAACTGTCATCATACTAATCTATTTAAGTATGGTTGCCACCACAGACAGCCCAAGCTAAGGTTGAGAGCTGCGCATAAATTTGACTGTTTTTCCACGCTATGCATAATAATGACATCGGCGCGCTATGCATAATAATGACATCGGCAACATTTAAGAGTTTGTATGGAAATGATGCAAAACGTCTCAAATTGCCACAAATCAGAAAGAAGTCGAAATAAAAATGATTTGCCTTATTTCATTGTTGTATTGGTCATTATTTGAGGTCTTCCTGGGCTGGTTTGAAGTTTTTGGGCGAGAAATTGAGGTTTATATTTTTCATGTTTGCTGAACCACAGGCAGCCCAAGCTAAGGTTGAGAGCTGTGCATAAATTAGACTGTTTTTTCCACGCTATGCATAATTATAATGACATCGGCAACATTAAAGAGTTTGTATGGAAATGATACAAAACGTCTCAAATTGCCACAAATCAGAAAGAAGTCGAAATAAAAAAGATTTGTCTTATTTCATTGTTTTATTGGTCATTATTGGAGGGCTTCCTGGGCTGGTTTGAAGCTTTTTGGGCGAGAAATTGAGGTTTATATTTTTCATCAGTTACTGAACGTTTAGAATTAATTAAAGGCAGGAAACAGTTTCACACTGCACCTCACTTGAAGTTCGATAAATTCCATCACAATAAACGAATCGCCCTACAACTTCAAAGGTGTATTCTTGGGTCTTGCGCATACCTCTGTTCTTTCTCATGGGTTCCAGATCCTATTTTAAGCCGTCGAAAATGCCTCTTAAATACGAAACTCGCCTTTCCTGGTATGCGTTTTCATTTGAAGTGCACACATGAATCATTGCGAGCCGCGTTTCGACGACAAAATATCCCTCAGCCGGGGACAGGCTGAGTGAGATTGTCGACATTAGCAAACACGACACTGCGGAGTCCAGAGAGGTCGGTTTACAGAAATAGAGAAATATTAGAACGGCCGTGAAATTCACTCGCCTCACTTGACTTGGAAAACCATAATTTTGTTTTAGGGACGAAGGAAGAACTATCTTTTGCTGCACTCTAATCAATCCATTCGATGATTTTATGCCGAGTATTTGGCGCAAGTGATCCTGCTCACTGCCCACAAATCAACCTCATTATTTAATTCCCATATATAGGGTTGTCTGCCCTAAAAAAAAATATTGCTGTGACCGTGGAAAATACCCACCACAATTTCCATTCCTTTGAAAACCGGTGCAATTTTTTTTCTAGGTGGAAACTGCTCCTCGTCTCTGCTTCTAAATTTCGACAACATTTTTTAAGCGGTAAACAGGTAAATGTGACGGAACAAATCACTATGCTAATAAATTGTCGCACGAAGACATTAAAGCGTGCTCGTGGCGTCAAGTGAGGCGACTACTTTTCACGGGCGTGCCGATAGTTTTCTATCAGGCCCTCAAACCGACCTCTCTGGACTCTTGTAGGGCGATTCGTTTATTGTGATGGAATTTATCGAACTTCAAGTGAGGTGCAGTGTGAAACTGTTTCCTGCCTTTAATTAATTCTAAACGTTCAGTAACTGATGAAAAATATAAACCTCAATTTCTCACCCAAAAAGCTTCAAACCAGCCCAGGAAGCCCTCCAATAATGACCAATAAAACAATGAAATAAGACAAATCTTTTTTATTTCGACTTCTTTCTGATTTGTGGCAATTTGAGACGTTTTGTATCATTTCCATACAAACTCTTAAATGTTGCCGATGTCATTATTATGCATAGCGTGGAAAACACAGTCTAATTTATGCGCAGCTCTCAACCTTAGCTTGGGCTGCCTGTGGCTGAACGTTGAGAATTAAGTAATTAATTCTTAACGTTCAGCAAACATGAAAAATATAAACCTCAATTTCTCGCCCACAAAGCTTCAAACCAGCCCAGGAAGACCTCAAATAATGACCAATACAACAATGAAATAAGGCAAATCATTTTTATTTCGACTTCTTTCTGATTTGTGGCAATTTGAGACGTTTTGTATCATTTCCATACAAACTCTTAATTGTTGCCGATGTCATTATTATGCATAGCGTGGAAAAAAACAGTCTAATTTATGCCTTCTAATCTTGCCTTGTTTTACACATGGAATACAAAATGTTTGTAAAATCACTTTTGCAGACATTTCATACAGTTTTCTTGTTGTCTTCTTTCTAAACTGATAATGAAATGATTGATAAATTTAAACTGCTGAAATAAGAAGCAAAAATAAAAAATTTACACACTTTACAAAATCTCCGAAGAATGATTGTAAATCTAACATTTACAATAATTTTCTATGGTTATTTTATCGTTTAAAATGTCTGTAAAAAAACTGCACTGAAATTTCAAAACGAAATCTCTGTAAACTGACGCAAGCAGCACATTATGAAATCTCTGTAAATTGACACAAGCAGGGCAGCATAAAATCTCTGTAAATTGACACAAGCAGGGCAGCATAAAATCTCTGTAAATTGACACAAGCATGGTATTAATTTAACAAGGCAGCTAAGGACTTGAGGACTCGCGGAAACTTCTTATCTATTTCAATGGCAGAAGGAACAAACTTCACCGCGATATTTATCGCAGAAACAGGAGCTTCTGCTGAGGACATTTCTCTATTTCTCGTCCACCTGGTACGACAATTGTGGTTATTGGTGACGCATGGATACCACGATGCTCTAGGGGCATCGTATCCCTGCTCTTTTCGAATCTTCTGCTGGCTTTCATACAGCAACGGCTGAATCTTGCCCGCGTTAGTTCGTACTTTTAGCTCATCTTCACACAGCGAAACGCAAGTAAGTGTCGATGTTTATGCTTTGGTTTTTATTCTTGTAAAAAACCTAGATCATGGTGCTCGAGTGGTTTATGATGACTCAGTTACTTTTGTATGAAAGCTGCTTGTTGTATTTTCAGGCTAAAAAAATATGGAATTTCCCAATTAACCAAACTAATTGTGGAAGATAACAAGGTAAGTCTTACATATTTCTTGCTCATCTGCATGCAATGATGTAGTTCATTGTTATTATCATAGTAATCACTATCAGTGCACATATGCTATCTATCACAGTAACACAACTGTATAATTCCCATGTATAGTATGTAAAAGTAGTTTCCTTCTCCTAAATTTAGTTTCTGGATTGTTTTCCATTGTTATTTTGGCAGTCAGTGGTAAATGTGATGAAATCTCTACACCAATTCAAAGTGCTGAATTGGATACACACTTGTGTTTTGTATTTAATTACTTTCATTTATACTTTAATTACTTTTTACTTTGCATGCTAAAGTGTCTTGACACATTAATAAAGTTATTATTATTATTATTAAAACGTCCTGCTGATGAGAATCACTGTATTAAAATCTCGAAGAATCCTGTTGCAAGTTCCTCCCTGATGAACAGCCATGAAATTTCGAAGAAGCAACTGTTTGAGTTGTCGACAAAGGGCATGACTGCACAAGCAATCAACAATAAATGCAATGAAATGAACACATTTTTACTGGTTGAAATGAGGCATGCTGAAGGAAAAGTGAGTGAAAGCCCCATCTAAGAGTTGTGGCCAATATTTTTGTTACATTACATCTTACTGTGTTATTGGACATGCTTGTCACATTGAGGGCAGTGAAACAATAATTTATGATTGCAGGTGATAATTATTTTTGTAATTATAGAATGGTTCATTCACTAGTTCACAAAATGTAATAATTTGGAGGGCAGTCCTTTTGTCTACTGTATGAATATCTAAACTTGATAGTTTTCATATATAGTTTATTCATGTCATGATCATGGTTCTCTTCCTTTTTCTAGTGAGTGCCGCTTGTCAATGATTTTGTGGACAACCAGTACCCTTAGTAATTGGTATGAAGTAATGGAAGCTATCCTGTGGGAGACCTTGGCATTTTTGTCATTGATCGTGCCAAAGCCAAGATTCTTCTAGCTAGCTAGGACGTTTTATCACAGGAACTAAAGCCTTCTGCCTATAAGCAAAATGTACATGTAACCCAAGGGTGGCAAGGCTAAATATTTACGTACAAGGGAGGGGGGGGGGGCTTGATGGACCCCCCCCCTTGGGTTTTCGAAACAAAATTTTGGGAATACGCTTTTCAAAAACGTTTTCCGCTTACACGTTTATGCTTTCACTCGTCTAAAGTTCATCTTAAGACCGAAGAGAACTAAATATGCGTTTTTAAAAACACACGCATAGGCTTTCCCTTCTTTGTACCGTTTTTATGCAAACGATTGTAAATGATCGAAAAGGCTACTTTGTAGTTAGTCATTCAAGTTGTAAGCCGTATCAACAGCTACCCATTTCTTCTGCATTTGTTTCTTGGTGAATTCCAGATAACGAGAGGTATCTCTTGACATTTGATCGCACATTTGCAAGTACCTGTTTGGATAAGGTTCCTCTCTATCGATATCTATATTTCCCTTTTCAATTTCCCGTAAACACGCCTCTTCTATAATCTTCTTCTTTTCGCGGAAAAGTTGCAAGTCCTCGTAAAACTTGGGCCCCGCTTCAGAAATCTTCCTCCACAAAGTTTTGTTGAAATGGTTGTAAAGAAGAAGATCTGCTCTACTCCATGACGTAATCGTCGCTTTGATCTCGTCCCTAAGTGACGCCCTTGTTTTCCGGACTTTCTGTTTCAGATAGAAAATATCCTCAAAATCCCAGCAAAACGAATGTTTTAGCAGAATCAGCGATTCGTCATAATATTCATTGATCAAAACCAGATCGAACTCATCTTCAATAAAGTTGATGTATCGCATCACTGCTGTCTTGTTTTGAAAATATTTCTGATCTAAACCGAAGTCAAAAATTGAAGGATTCTGTAACAATTGAAGCAGTTGCGGGTCCAATATGAATTGTCTGCGAAAGGCTTTAGTGTTCCTAAAAAAGGTTTCTATTGGGTTGCTGTCTTTTTCGAGTCCCAACTTTCTAGCAGCCTCGTGATAACCAAACGCAGATTCAAACTGGCTAACAGGGTGTCGCAAAATGGCAATATACTTTGACTTGCTTTTAGGGAAAAGCAAGTTTACGGGTCCCTTATTATATCGGGTGTGACTGCACAGAATCTTGCCTTCTTCAGCATACAGTGGAATTGTGTTAGACAGATGAAAACGTTCGGGCCAGTTAAAATCGACAGGTTTCTTTGGCAAGACAAAAGTAAGGTTCATGTTGTCGCCGTAGCGGTAAAGTATCACGGCCAGAGTGCTTGAACCGGTTTTGTGTGTCTTAAGGAAGAATATGTTATTCAGTGGCTTGCATTTTGTAAGGTGTCTGTTTTTTTCATTGTTGGTTGGTTGCCTGTGAAAGAGAAAAGAAAGCTACACCAGGTAAAATAAATGGAAATTAATATATCTGCACGTAGACTACCAGTAGTCCACTTTCTGCTCAGGGATAATCGGGCCAGAAGAGCATGCAACGCGCGCGAAAGTAGGCTGCCTCCTGGAAACAAAATTGCGCGTGAGAGCCCACGGGTCAAGTTTCTCAATGGGAACCTACTTTCTCGCGCATTCGCATGTTCATTGAATTGTTGGCATTTAATTTGTTACTCATTTTTTACTGCCGCTGATGACAACGATTTCTTTCCCTATTGTTAGCTAAAATTGTTAAATTTGTGACATGCTGCAACCGCCCTTTGATTCAGTCTCATTTCCATTTCTTTCGATTTTTTACTTTGATTGGCTTTATTTGTTATTGGTCTTTTTGTTGCTCAATTTTTGAGAAGCTGATGATTTCTCTTTCTTTCTTTCAGATTTGTTGAGTTCGTGACATCATGATGTTGCGGACAGACTTTGCCTTTGTCTTGCATTTCTTTCTATTTGATATTTTTGTAATTACACATGCTGTTTTTCTTGACGGATCAATTGGCAGTTGCAATTAACTCTATCATTATATCAAGAACATGAATATATGAAATAATTATATATTTGAACTGCGGATAAAGATAGAATTATATGAAGATCATCGCAGTGAAGGTGTTTCAACTTAAGCAGTTGAAAAGAAGAAACCTGAAAAAATTCAGGCTTGAACGGGAATCGAACCCATGGCCTCTGCGACACCGGTGCTGCTTAAGTTGAAACACCTTCACTGCGATGATCTTCATATAATTCTATTATATCAACATTTAATGAAATAAGAACCATTGAAACATCGCAACATTTATATTTAAATATTTCGTTGAAATGTTTGAAATGTTTAACAAGCAACTCACAGTTTATCAGTTCCTGATTTATCTACTTGCTTAGTTGTGCTAGATTTCCAAAAACTAATAAGTGCTCGATAATTTTTACGTAGATGTGCATTCTTTTGCTGTCTTGTTACAATTTTTCGTGAGCAATTCTAATTCTATATACGCAGCGGAAACTGTTTTCTTGAAAAATCAAGTGTTAAATGTGTTATTTCTAGCATTTTCACTTTTATCCTGCTATCAAAAGTTACGGACCCTTTTGGAAATCCGAGGTTCAAAATGTCCATAATTTCCGGAAATTCTCATCCGCCGTCTTAAATTTTGTCAGGGTTACGGCTCGGTAAATGTCAGCTGATTCTAGAAATTGAGCAAAAATCCTTACTCACAAATTTGTTTAAAGACCATCTTTGTTCAAAAGGTGGGTTGTACTTAGATATAAATTGCATCCGTGTCGCGCATTACATAACAGGTAATTTTGTTACCTTTTTCTCCTGGGTATACTGAAATTGTGTATTATTCGCAAACGTTTCATTCCAATCGAGTAAGTGAACCTCACAAAGTTATATGCATTTCTAAAATGTTACGATCGTGCATTTCTTAAATAGGTGGCAAAATCCGAATTTAGTTTTAACAAAGTTAACCGGCAAACGATTGGTTCGACTGTCAATTATATAGCACGACTGTGTAGAACGACTTGATCAATCAGACGTCGAATTTAACATATAGAACGACTTGCATTGATTAGTTGGTCGAATTAAATGTTGATCAACAGATCGTCCAAAACAAAACTATTTATGAAAGCTATTTACGGATTTATGAAGCTTTCAAACGTAGCCAGTGGCTTTGCCCGGCAGCCGGAAAGTTTCTTAAATAGACTAAATGCCCGGCAGTCAGAAATTTTTATAGAATTTCTATGATTTCTACGAAATGCCTCATCCTAACGTCCTGAAAGTATTCTATCTTCGTTTAGAATTGTCGAGCGATTAGAAAAAGGAAAGTGGCTTTGCAGCTGATTAGTTCTGCGAGCTTGGACGAGCTTGGGTCTAACTACAATAGTTTAATACGATTTCTGTGCAACTTTAAAATGGGCATCTGTAGCCCCTATTAATTTTTAATGCACCGTTTGTCCCTTGCGATTTCTTATCATATTAAAACGTTTCTACTTACTGTATAACCGTTGACTGGTCTTAACTATCGCTCATAAATCAATCTTACCTGTTTTGTATTCCATTTATGAACCTTGAATCATGGAGTATGTAGGTCATGAAGGCCAAGAAGGTTGAGCCAACAAGCAAGAGAAAAAAACTTCGATTGCAGCACACTGTTGCTCCCATTTCGACTGAAAAACAAATAGGATCTTTCAGAAGTGGCGGCATTCAAATAGCGACGCTGGAATGTCATGCTATGTTAGGTGTGAAGTAGCATAGCCGTAAGCAACTAGTGATAACTAAGGAAACCTAGCTAAAACAAGAACACTTAAATAAGTAAGCATCGTGATCTTTAACCTCTTACAAGGGAATGGCAACGAGCTGTAAAGCAGCCCAAAACAATGTATGTTTTTGAGTTTGCGGAATCGCCAGAGAGCAATACCGTTTCGAAATCGCCCACAAGCATGGGTTTCCCAAAGAAATCAGTGTTGCTTTGAAGAAATCTTCAGGAATCTTGGGATGCACGTCTTCTGGAAAGAACACTTTCGACTAAATTTGGATTCTTTTCGAGAGCTCTGTCGAATTCGAGAAGCAATTATGTATGTATGTATGTATGTATGCATGCATGCATGTATTGTGTGTATAGGTAGGTAGGTAGATGGGTAGATAAGTAGGCAGGTATAGGTAGGTAGGTTGGTAGGTAGATAAGTAGGCAGGCAGGTAGGTAGGTAGGTAGGTAGGTAGGCAGGTAGGCAGGTAGGCAGGTAGGTAGGTAGGTGTGACTGGGAATTCAAGTTTTTAGATGTCAGTGCGTGGCTACCGTGGGAGCGTTCATAATGCAGAAATTTTTTCGCAGGAGCGAGCTTTATTGCATCATTACGGGTGACACAATGGAAAGGAACATGCTTATCAACAATCTAAACGTACGGCCTTATTTGGTTGGTGACACTGCTTACGCCTTGAGACCTTACCTTATGATAGCTTATCATAGCGGGCACTTACCCCCGCGCAACAAAGGTTCAAACAGTGTGCTAATTGTGGAAAGAGCGTACGGCTCGCTAGACTGGATTATTTTGCGCTGACATGTGCACTGATATCAACCTCCTGGAGGTAGGTGCGGATGGCGAACCGGTTACTCGGCCTCAGGTCTCTTGATTTGACAGTAAATCGCGGGTAAGGGAGCTGCGATCCATGTTAAGGTTGTAGCTCCACCGACCACGAGAGGGTCGTTGGTTAGGCTCTTTATAAAGGCTGTCCAGGATTGTCAACACTAAATCAAGAGTCCTTGTGGCGCGAGTCGAGAAATTTACTTCAAATTTGCTTCAAGCCGTAGTTGTTTCTTAGCCGAGCCGGGTTTAGCCGATTAAAATCACCGACCAACAAGATTCCGCAGTTGGAAAACCGGATTCAATCGACGACAAACACGTATTAAGATATTGCAATATTTCTGAATCGTTGGCGCTTGGTGGATGGTAAACAGTTCCTATCACAATAGAACTGTAACCCCTTGGGAGTCGCGCGGGTAGTAACTTCATCCAAAGGACTTCAAAATTCGGAACCCTAGGTCCTATAGAATGGTAAAATTGATGCTGTTCCTAATAAACACACAAACGCCACAGTGCTCGATATGTACTCTGTCCCTCCGTACCAAGTTAAAGCCATCTATAGCGACTACATTGTCGCGAATATGACTTTTAAGCCGAGTCTCTGTCATACAAATACAACTTGCAACATAGCGGATCTCACCAATTTTGGGAGCAAGAGACATGACGTTTGATAGATACAATGAACGAACGAAGGCAGACAGCGAGCCCTCCCTTTGGGCGGATGGTCCCAGTTTGACTTTCACGCAGTTGGACGGGTTATGAGGTCGCTCACTTCTGTTAATTGCAGAGGTTTAGTCAAAACCGCGAAGTTGGGGGTTTACCTCGGTGTAAGAACCTGTGAATTCGAAACTCACGGATGGTGTAAAATAAAGAAAACAAAACATTTCAACAATAGCGCACAGCAAAACAATAGCTAACAAACAAAGAAAATCTTGTCAGGTTCTTACACCGAGGTAAAGCCAAAGTTCGATCCGTTCAATTTGCGCCCGGAGATGTCAATTTCGCTCTCGAACAAGACGTCAAGCTCTGGTTCCTCGGTAGCGCGGCCAATTGGTGGAAATTCATCATCATCAATGTCATGAAGTGGAAGTGGAGGTGATGGTGGTGGTGATGATGTTGGTGATGGTGCTGGTGTTGGTGCGTCCGGTCTGAAGTGATCACCAAACGGATTTGTTTTATCAAACTCATCCACAGTGTAATCGGGACTTTCTTCCACCTCAGCTTTCCCTTGTCCAGCGTTGGTCTCATCAAGCCTTCTCGTAATCGGTTTAAAAAGTTCATCTCCTGAAAGCTGGCCAAACTCCTTTCCAATTTTGTTCATTTTAAACTTTTGAAGTATCTCATGTGTTTGCTGATCGACCACTGACTTTTCAGCACTGACAATTTTTTCATGTCATATATATCAATGCCAAAAAAAAATTTAAGATTCCGAATTATGATCCTGACTTTCTTACGACAACTGACTACAAGCAAGGACACCCTTGCATGCCCACTGATGTTTTCCGGATGTTAATTTGTGGGTCAAGCAATTCTGAAAAAGAAAAAACATCCTGCTGCATATGCTTTACGAGTTGCTGGAATATGACAAAGTCTACGTTTTTTCAAAAGCTCTCCACCAAAACAAATTTGGAGCACTTTTACAAGACTTTGCCACAAGAATCGACCTCGAAGTTGGTTACGAGGCCATCACGGCGCCAGGAGATGAGATTATTCCACTTGAAGACCTGCCGGTGGACAACCAAAAGATTGTCGTCTTCGATGACTTGGTTTGTGAAAGCAGCCAAAACGCCATCATCAACTATTTCATCAACGAGCGGCTCAGAAACTGCAGCGTTATTTATCTCACTCAAACCTTTTACAAGATACCGAAAAACATCCGCGACAACTGTAGCCATTTTTGCATTTTTGCATTTCTTCCGAGAGAAAACAAGCGAATCGCGGACGAGCTTGGGGTGGATCACCAACTGCTGGACAGTGCAACCGATAAAAAATATTCCTTCTTTTACTATGCCAAACCACAGAAATTGATGAAAAAAATTTTGATGAAGATCTATACAATGGGCTACCTAAACAGCACGATCGATAAAACTGGGAGTGGTACAGGTGCAAGTGGGCCGCCAAGGCCACAAGGCCCCCCTGGGCCGAAAGGCGAAACAGGCCCGCCAGGGCCACCAGGATCCCAAGGCCCAGCTGGGCCCCATGGTGCCCATGGCCCAACAGGCCCCCAAGGACCTTCAGGTGCGGAAAGACCGGCTGGTGACCATGGACAGACCGGCCCAAAAGGGGATAGAGGAGAATAAGGTGATAATGGTGATAAGGGTGACAAAGGAGAAAAACTCAATAAGGGTGATAAGGGTGAAAAAGGAGACAAAGGTGATCCAGGACCCCGAAGCTTATAAGGCCTCAAGGCTTGCAAGGGTTGCAAGGCCCCACTGGAGCAGGTGAAGATCTACTTTACTAGCGACAAAGTTGGACAAAAACGCTGACATCAATATGCAAGGTAAGTACGAGATTTTGGAGTTGAAAAGCAACCCGTATCCTATTCAAGGGGATCTGAATAAAGCTATAAGCTATGCAAGCCAGAGAGAAATCGTTCTCTCAAAAAAAGAAGGAGGAAAATGGAAAATGCGATAAATATGAGTGACAATACCATCTACAACGTCAAAGACCCTGACGCCAGAGGGGCAGATCAGGCGACAAACAATAGATATGTCGACACTCAACTAACACCAAGCTGGATAAAGCAGCTGACCTCGACATGAAAACCACTCTATTACCAATCTTGATCTTCCATTAAATCCGAGAGACCCCACGTGTGTTGAGTATGTCAACTACAGAATAAATGCAGAAGCGCCGAATTACGTCAAGGTTGATGGAAGCAGTGTCATGGCTGCTGATTTTAACTTGAATGATAAAAAATAATTAACTTGGCCACCGATGACAAAGACATAAAATCGGCAACTAATGTCGGCTACGTTAACAGTAAAAGAAAAAAACCGTCAAAGGTGATGTCAC
This sequence comes from Siderastrea siderea, assembly GCA_964030785.1. Classification (NCBI taxonomy): domain Eukaryota; kingdom Metazoa; phylum Cnidaria; class Anthozoa; order Scleractinia; family Rhizangiidae; genus Siderastrea; species Siderastrea siderea. The sequence goes on along the minus strand of OZ034976.1, from coordinate 16,898,469 downwards.
TGTAGGGCAAATAAGTTACATCGACACAAAAATCAAGGAGTCCCACATCACCAGCTCAACCAATAAAAAAGCCGCTTTCAGGTATCTCATAGAAATTGCCGACGAGTCATCCAGCGAAGACAACAGAAGAGTCACTGGCATAGTTGACTTCTCAGGCTCCCCCCACACCCTAAACAAAAAAGCATACAGCTTCACAATTGGGAAAAACGCTCAAAATAATTACTCTTCTCGAATTGGATTCAACATGTTTAAACTTCAAGAAGGCGAGTACACTTTGGCCATTGAATTTTTCCCTCCAAGCACAACAAATTTATCAGTGGGTGTCGTTTCCACTTCACCAAATATTAATCAACAAGCCACCAAGCTGTTTGTCAATTACAGCAGATCCATCGTACTCTTACACAAGTGGAGCATAACTCCTCCTGAAAGCATCTACATTGACATGCATTGTCAGGGCACTGCAAGTAGCCCCACGCAGGAAATAGGTCATACGATTGTTTATAGCGTCAAGGGATCACAAAATGAAATGAAATTGAAATGCCTCAGGGGTGAACCTTTCAACGAAAAAGCATTCCTCGAAAGATTAAAAATGATTGATGATTTTATCAGTGACCACTGCATGGAAATACTCTCAAGGCTAAATGTCAAATACAGCAAACTATTTGCTCCCTGGAGGTCACTGGGTTCTCCACCATTCATGAAACTTTTCTTTTGCACGTTGCTCGGTTTTTGGTAACTTAGAGAGGTGAAGAGATAGAAGTTCGAGAATTTCATTTTTACGTGTCCAGCCTTCAGAAGAAACCTCTTCAAAGTAATTGTGTAGAAAGCTGACGTAGTTCACTGAATTACCGGTATACATCTGAAATTGTTCAATAACGTTTCCCAGAAGGCGTATCTGATCATCGTTAAACATGTTGTAAATTCCACATATTTTTAGAACTTTTTTAAATGAACCCAGCACACACTAGCATCGGGTTCTTTGGGGGTCTGACCGAACTCACGTCTTGGATGTCATCGGCTTTGATCACCATTTGGCACTCCAGGCATTCATAAAGGAACTCCTGACAATTGATGACGAGCTCAACCGCGTATGAAGGACAGTAATTACTCCGACCTGCGGTTGGTGCTGATCGATATGAAGAGCGCAGTTCTTCCTGGAACTGGTCCAACATTTTGCTCAGTTCTGAACGTGAAGGGATTTTCATCCCTTGGAAAAAACCAAATGTATCGTCCATCTTGTCCATCATTTCTATTGCTTCATATATTTATATATTTTAATGAGTGCAAAACAAATCAGCAGGCTATCAAAAATCTACTACAGCCCTCAAGGGTACTGGAAAGGGTTGCAGTCATTAAAAAATTAGCTCAGGCTGCCAAGGTCTCTGATGATGTAACTCGAAACTGGTTGATAAAGCAAGCTCTTCAGCAGGTTTACTTGCCTGTACCACAATTCCACGTGCCTGTTCCAAACGAAGTCCACCAAGCCGATCTCCTGTATCTCCCCCATGATCACCCACCACGCTCCCTTAAGACTTTCAAGTACGCCCTCACAGTCGTAGATGTGGCTTCTCGGTACAAAGATGCCGAACCACTAACCACAAAAGAGGCAAATGAGGTTGCAAGAGCTCTGGAACGGATCTACAAGCGATGACCCTTAAGATGGCCGAAACTGCTTCAGGTGGATCCCGGACGTGAGTTTATGGGGGCTGTGAATCAGCTGCTTTGGAAACACAATGTCGAGGTCAGGGTCAATTTCGAGGTCAGGCGAGGTCAGGTGATCAAGCTATTGTGAAAAGATTTAATGGGACCCTGGCTGAGCGCCTGTTCGAACACCAGTATAGCGTTAAAATGCGCCTTTCAGAAGGACTGCGGTCAACTGAATGGGTTGCTCGATTACCCACAGTTGTTTCTGCTTTGAACAACGAAGTGACATGGCTGACCGGCAAAAAACCCGCTAAATTAATCAAAGAAAAAATTGTTTCAGCTAAACCCTCAACTCCTTATTTGAGACCGGTGGGTGTGAACGAAAAACAACTACCCTCTGGTGTGAGTGTTGGCTATCTCTAGCAACCAGGTGAACTTGAAGGGGGCCGTAGAAGAGCCACTGACCCAATCTGGTCTTTGAAGGTCTTCAATATTGAAAGATCTATCACAAAACCTAACAAACCGGTTTTGTATTACTTACGCGATGGAAAGAAACGCGGTTTTCTTCGGGAGGAACTGCTTGTTGTTCCCCCTGATACCAAACTCCCACCTAACCAAGGCTAACCAACTAGATGTGATATTCTATAGGCTCTGTTTGAATACCATCTGGCAACACCCACCGCTTGCCATAATACGCACTCAGACCGAGTTTGTGTGGCTGATATGTGCGCATCGTTCCTTTTACCATACGGAAACCTCGGTTTGTGGCTATATCTTCCCCTCCGTTTAGAGCATCCGAATACCTTTTCCAGGCTAGATTGTTTTGCCGTTGTGATACACCCTTGGACGATATTTCAGTTTTGCTTTTCTCTTCATTTTCCATGTAATAGCGCTTGCTACAGAGAGCTATTCCGCAATTACCTGGAAACTCTAGCTTGAAAAGTCCTGGCTTGCGGTTACTCCATTTGTCCCAAGCAAACCAATTTTTTTTTCGTTGCTTCAAACTCATCAAAGTGCTCAGGTCGGATCACTTCTTCGAGGGGTTTTGGGTGAGAGTGCAAAGTAAAGACTGTCGGTGTCCGACAGTCTTTCAACCCTTTTTTTTTTTGCAACCAATCTGACAAACACCCTTCTCCAACCCGCAATGGTTGTTGGTCTAAAATAATTTTGATTTGAACCGATAGGTGTTTTTCAAACAAAAATTTTGTGAATATGAATATATGAAATAATCATATATTTGAACTGCGGATAAATATAGAATTATATGAAGATCATCGCAGTGAACGTGTTTCAACTTAAGCAGTTGAAAAGAAGAAAGCTGAAAAAATTCAGGCTTGAACGGGAATCGAACCCATGACCTTTGCGATACCGGTGCAGCGTTCTAACCAACTGAGCTATCAAGCCAACTGGGAGCTGGTCAATTGTGAGTTCGTATTTATCCCGTAGATGGAGAAATGAATATGAATATATGAAATAATCATATATTTGAACTGCGGATAAAGATAGAATTATATGAAGATCATCGCAGTGAACGTGTTTCAGCTTAAGCAGTTGAAAAGAAGAAACCTGAAAAAATTTTGTGTTCGGTCGGTTAATGTTTTTACCACCTAACCGTCTTTCTTCTTGGTGTTCCAACCATGCTTGTACGTTACCGTGAGTAGCAAACCAAGGACTTTTCTGTCTATCTTGAAATCAAACAAGAGTTTTGTTCGTTCTAATATTCCTTAAAAGATAGATGTAAGAGTAATTTATTTTAAACCTGTTGTGAACAGACTCACGAATTTTATCCATCATTTGTGGGACTAACAAATTGTTTAGATTAGAAAGAAATTGCCATCTAATAATTTGTTTACCACGATCTTCATTAACATCGTTATAATTAGCAATTTCGAACCAACTAGGATGTTGACAGTTGATGAGAGTGTCTGCAACATAATTCTCATTCAAAGGATCAAATTGTTCAAGAATTTGCTTTCTTCTCTGATCCTTTCTGGTGCGAGGTGGGCGTACAGGTTGATACCGCCCTGGGCTTAATGGCGGTGCCTTTTGTGCTGAAATATCAGGAAACAATTGCTTTGCCATCGTTATATGTATTACTTCAAGAATATTTTACATTCATCTACCTTCAAATGGAAATCGGGCCATCGCTATCGTTGAATTCACGTGTTTTACTCGCGTGACCGCGCACAGAATATTTGTGCGGTGGTTTAAAAGCTTTTTAAGTCAAAATAACCTCTCCAAAAAAAGTGCTTTGATTTTGACTCAACATATACTACTTGATTCAAAACTTTGAAAACAAGACAAAAATACATTTGTATTAGCACATTGATTTTCGTACTGTATCACCCGCGGAATTTAATAATTTAGAAAAAAAACTAAACAATAATAAAAGGCAACATTTTAAAATGTAGCAATAAAAAATCCTATACGTATTTGGTTTCTCTAGTCTTATTTTCCGGGGATTATATGTTTCACGGGTTTTGTTAAATCACACTTAAGCAAGTGCCATATAATTGAAGAAACAAGTGAATATATATTTTTTAAAGTAATTAAACAAAGAATGGCCAACCATGGGCAACAAAATTAAACATGATACACATGTCAAACGTTCTGCTTGCGAAATGTGCCAAATAGAAAAGAAAGAATTCTGTAATCAACCTCATAAAATCTATTCACATATGGGCAAAGTCTTCCTTTCGTACTTTCTCTCGGTGATCTTTGTGTTGTGTTGAGTTTCCGCATTCAAAATATCCTGGGCAAGAAAGCTGATGGCAGGCAGTCACTCGATGGCCTTTGAAGTGACAGTGGGTGCAAGTAAAGCTCGGTTTTCGACCTTTCTCTCGTTGCCCTTTCTCTGGGATTTTCCTGGAGAGATGAAACGGTGGCCTGAACGATTTGTAAACGGTATTCCAAACTCTGTCTCTCCTCATGAGGCAGTCCACTGCCTTTTCACCAATGTTGGATGTTGCCTGGATGCTACATGAAGTTGAACTACATGTACTTGCACACGTCACGGCTGTACTAAATATGAACCCAGATGAATCTTCATGAATATCACGTGTTTCAATGCTAAAAAGTGTGGTATCGTCCGGATAGTTTCTCCTGTCTTGTACTTGTACGGCGCACTTTCGTATTGTGTAAGTTGACTCCTGAACGAGCGAGAGTGGAGTTCCCCACACAACAAATCGGAATTTAGAGGGTGACAATTCGCCAATCTAAGGGTTATTTCCTTTCGGCCATCAGAACACGTTTGTTCCAGAAACTGTTCACTCTTTTCAAGAAGAGCTAGCTTCATAGACTTTTGTTCATCAACAAATTCTATTATAATCATGTCAGACATGTTGATCGTTTTCAGTCGTTCGGAGACGAAAAATGGCGCCAAATTTCCCACGTGAACACCGCATGAAGTCATCACCCGACGTCGAAAATAAACCAATCAATATTCGATATTTCAAATGAGGTCACTCTTAGGCTACGGTTGGAGCATTACAATATTTAGTTTAAATTTGCAGGTTTGAAAAGAATAATCGAATCCGTTCCCAATTAATGAGAGTCATTCTAGAATAATAAGCGGAATGCGCTGAGTTTCGACAGACGATAAACCATCACCGATGAACGCACGGTAAACCACTGTTTTTCTTTTATTTTAGAATAATCCGGCCTGTTATGACAATAAAAAGTAAGCATAAATGTAGCTCAAAATTCCTTCTATCTATTTGACAGTCACTTTAGAAATGGGATAGTATATTTTAACTTTTTTACAATGGTAAACCATTGTGTGATTAAATTAAGAGTCTCACTGTGTCATCTCGCTTTACAGTGACAACGGTTCACTGTTGACACGTTACCCTTTGAAAGAGGTAACATCAACATATGTAAATTTCAGTAGAAGTTTCTTGGACAGTAAAAAATCTTTCCTCCTATTTTTAAATTGCTCTTTAAAATTGGCTCCTGTGAGGTCTCTTTGTAGACATGCAGCCTTTAATCCGATAACATATTTTAAGACCGATACTGGTTGAGGTCATCAGTCACCTCATCATTACACTGACAATAAGGAAGCCTTTTTACGGGCCTGAAAAAAACCAAAAACCTTTGCTATTAATAAAGCGACGAATAGTGCGAAGAGAGACATTTCGTTTCTGAATTTTTTTCCTCTTTCATAATGCGCCTAGCAGTAAAATTCTCGGTACGCCTTAATTTATACAGGGTCCTAATAATAAGTCTCTGCTGTCGTTCCGTTAACTTTCGACGCCTACCTCGTCTCAACGACGCGTTTTCGTCTTCGGAACGATGAAAAGAACGACCCTGAACATCCCTTAGAACTTGCACTTTGGTTGTAGCTGATTGATCTGTTTTCCTTGCAATTTCTCGAAGAGAAAACGTCCTTTAGGTAACCAAAAAAAAGGTATGAAAGCTCTTTCTTCTGATGTGGTTTATCTTGTATAAACCATTTTTGATAGTGTCGTGTTCTCCGTAAATCCCTGTTTCTTAACCGATATCTACAACAGGGACTTTACTTTTACATTATTTCCACCAACATAACATATTGCGTATTTTGGAAACATTACTGGAAATGAAAAATAACTGAAACATTTGTTGCCTCAAAGAAATAACCTATTTACACTACTATCCTTTCGTGATCTTTCTACCCATCTCAACGCTAATACTTCTTCAGTTGCTGTAATGTCAAAACATCTGATAACATTATCCAGACACCCTCCTGTCCATCACACAACCGCGGCCAGAAACCTTGAAACAGTTTTTGCAAGTGACCTCCCCCTTCCCCTTTTCAATGTTGTTTCTGACACCAAAATGTTTTACGTTGGTCAACATTGAATGGGGGAGCGGGGTGTTTCAAGGAATTGTGGCCCTGGATGTAGCTTTCGGCAGGCAAAATTTGAAAAAGGGTTTTTTCTGACCATTTCCAAAAATCTTTGAGCCTTTTATGGACTGGCTCGTAAGATGTTTGAAAAGGATATTTTTTAGATAACTCTCATATGATTGTCATAGTGTGCAAGAAGAGCAGCTTCGCTACTCATCTCATCTTGACAAATCCAACAGACGTGTCTTCCAACATGGCCTGATTGAGGCGTGGTCGAATTAAGTGTTGCTGGGTTTTCATCATTGCTACTTTTAGTACCCTTGTGGCCTGGTTTACGTCTGTAGTGCATTTTGCTTTGTGTACTTGATCTTTCTGACTCTCTAGTGTGGACTCTTTCATGTTTTCGCAAATGTTCCGCTCTCCTAAAATTCTTAAAACACTGTTTACATTTGTAAGGCTTCTCTCCAGTATGGACTCTTTTATGTTTCCATAATGTTCCTGCATCTCTAAAAAAGTTTCCGCAAGTTTTGCACTCATAAGGTTTCTGGCCAGTGTGTACTCTTTCATGCGTCCTTAGACTTCCGGCTCGGCTAAAACACTTTCCGCACTCGTTGCACTGATATGGTTTTTCTCCGCTGTGATTTTTTTCATGTGTCTTTAGATTTTCCAGTTGGCTAAAACACTTGCCACACCTTTTGCACTCATAAGGCTTCTCTCCAGTGTGAACTCTTTCATGTTTTCTAAGATTTGCACTTGTGCTAAAACGCTTGCCACACAGTTTACATTCATAAGGTCTTTCTCCACTGTGAACTCTTTCATGTTTCTTTAGATCCCCTGTTTTGTTAAAACACTTGCCACATCGTTTGCATTCATAAGGTTTATTTTTCGTGTGGACTCTTTTTTGTCTACTGAGATGTCCTGCGTCGCTTAAGCACTTGCCACGTGGTTGAAATTCATAGGGTTTTTCTCCCGTGTGGACTCTCTCATGTGTTTTCAGATGTCCTGCTTGGCTAAAACACTTGTTACAAAGCTTACATTCATAAGGCTTTTCCCCATTGTGGACTCTTTCATGTCTTCTTAAATCCCAAGTTCGACGAAAGCATTTACCACAAAGTTTACAGTCAAGACTTTTTTCGTTAGTTTCTCCTCTTTCACGTGCCATTGTTGATGTCTCTTTTCTCAGAAACAGCCCTTTATCACTGAAAAGAAAATAATACGCTTTGAGTCTACAACCTGAGCGCATAGTTAGTCAAGGGACTGGTTATGAAACTCGGCCGGGTCCAAAGGCGATTACAAAGGATGTTCAATTTATGTTGAACACACTACGACCGTGCACAATCTTTGGTTTTTTCGATCAAACGGTGCGAGTGAATAATGTAAGGCAGCATATTTATTGGTCTGCTCCTCGGATAAAGTTCAAAAGTTATTGTATTTGTGCACGGTTAAAACTGAAAAACGGTAATAAAACCTCGGACAAAGAAGTTTATTAGGTTTCATAACCATTGCACTTTATTAACTATGCTGAGCGCAACAATTCTAAATTCACCAGCTTTAAGATTTTCTGAGTGAAAGCACTCCCGTTGAAATGTACAAAAGTTAATGCAAGCGCGCTTCAGTTTAGTCAGCGCGAGCGATTGTGAATTCCCGTTCAAACAACTGGAAAAGCGATTCAACTCAGTTTACACGGCATCCGATTTCTATCTGAGCATTTGGACCTGTTGGAACACAGAGCTACAACGATTGCAGGTAAAACAGTGTCAATTTTGCGTGTTGAAGCCGAAAGAAAATCTCGCCCTTCCTTCTTGGCAGTTTGCAGCTGTATTTTTGTTAATAGTTGTTTAGACTGCTTCATGATTTTCGCACCGACTCGCCTTGAATGTGTGATAGTTTTTATGAAATGTTCCTGCCCCATTTCACTCTGTTTCAATTTACGTCTTGTCTTGATATTTTGAAGTGGAAAGCCTTCCTGATAAAACCCACCGTTTGTCCAATTTCAATGATCGACGTGACGATCGATGAAAGAAATTAATTGTAAACACAACGCTTAATGCTTAAATTTCTATTTCTGCACAGTTTATTCAAACAATTTTGACTTGTGGTTAGACAACGCTGTTGGTGATGCTTGTTGGTGACGCTGTTGGAATTTCTGCTTAATTTAAATTCGCTGTCAAGTGATTTTTCTCGTCCATTTTTCTCGCCGGGGTTGCTCGCGAGGATAAACTTTCAGCTTACTTTCTTGTTGAATGTTCATTGACCATATTTGGTCGCAGCAGGTATATGAGCTGATAGCCTAGCTCCGTTCAGCCAATCAAAATGCTAGAAATCCAATATACCTAGTCCAGTTTTTAATAACAACAATTATTTTGAGTTAAGAACGGTACATTGTAAACTGTTAGACTTATAGAAAATACTTGTAATGCTTGGATGATGGAAATATTTTTAGAAGCGCCCTGCACTGATGTGCAATCCTTCATCCGGGTACCCCGTGAAAATAAACCTTCCTTCAGAAGAATAATTTACCTGTCCCAAGCCCCAAGACGCGTTTTGAGGTCGACAATGTTGTTGCTTTGTACAAATGGTAGTTACTTTCAGTAGACGAACAATTTCTTAGTGACATTCTAGTTCTCGTACAACTTTCCCGACAAATTATTGTTATTCGTTTGAGGAGAATCAGTTTTGTGAGGTGCTGTTTAGCTAGAAGACATTAGGTTACCTTTATTTGGCACGAAACGTTATGTATTTTGCGTCACACGAGTATGAAGAACCTTTTATTTTTCAAGATTTAGTGACAGCTACAAGTGTAATCACTGTTTTCAGTGTTTGTTAGAACGTCGTTCTAGTGAGTTGAAGCAAAAGTGATTCTTTAGTTGAGGTTCTTTTGTCATCGTTGTCATTGTTACCGTTACTTTCTAAGGGCTAATATATAAATTTAGCCAAGCCTAAAAGCGGAGCCGCCAAGGAATAAACTAAGGTGTTAGTTTCTCAAAAATAGTCCTGAAATTTTTCGGTCCGAAATATATTTCGGGGCTTTTTTTGGATCGTTGCTTTCGAAAAGTGTTTCTTAAAAAGCCCAAAAGTGTTCCGAATTGTTCTCCAATATTTTGGGGATCTGCTCTGTAAAACCAAGCTCGAAAGGTCATTCTAGAGGCTGAGCACAGCTTGATTATTACTATTTATGTTTTTGTTTGTGGGTGGAGGGGGTGAGGGGCATCAAACTGAAGACATATTTTACTCACGAGCCCTCCTTGCTTGGTTTTTGCAATGTTTCCATATCCTGTCATCTAACTGTCAAGGCTTGTCAAATCTCCTTGGATTATTGGCTGTTCGCTTGAAAGAACTTGAAACGGCGCTCATTTACAACAACAAAATAAAACTTATTCTGAAGTAAATGGATTATCTTCATCGCTTTCGGATGTTTACAAATAACATGAACTGCCACTATAAGTGTAGTCAAAAATTCATACTGGCATTTCACCGGCATTTTACTGGGATTACCCGAAAGAAAGGATTTGGGGAGCTTCGAAGCACCTGTAATAAGATTATCGAAGAAATGTCGCATAGATTTTAGCAGCCGCAAAGAAATTCGAGCACTTTGAGGAACACACATTACTTACCGGGTTAGCTAGCTTTAAACCCAAAACTGCTTCGCTTATAGTTACTTATTATTAATAAGTAACTTTTGTATTGGTTACCTAACTTAAGACTATCAACATTGAAAACAAACAAACAAACAAACACCAAATACGCTTTAAATCATGGCATAAGTTTTGCAGATGCAAAGTAAGCCTATATAAAGTTACTGGCGCTTGGGGTAACGCAGAAAACTGTTCTCGGAAGCTTTTCGGATAAAATAGCTTTAAGCCGACAACTGCTTCGCTTAAAAGATTATTACTATTGAAAAGCAAATCGAGAATTGCACAAAAAAGATGGACCCAACAGTCAAAATTGAAAGCAATTATTCGCCGTAATCATCACTGAAGTGATGCTTGTGCTGTTGTCTTGCGACTGTGGTTTGACCTACTGTTATGAACAAACAAACAAAATAATAGACAGAGAAATCGGGTCTGTCCACGCGAATGAAATCGGCTGAGCATGGCAAATTATTCAAGACTACATCTGTCGCAAATTTGAGTGCGTTTTCTAATACTTTTTTAAAGTCAAAAGTAAATGACACATTTCTAATGACATAAATTAAATTTCCATTTAAAAAAATTCTTTGACCGTAATACTCAAAATCATGTACCTTAAACCCTTTAAAAACTTCACTTACCTGGTTGTTTTTTAGAACAGGGCAAGCTCTCCGCCGTGAAGAAAACAAAGATGAAGTCATTTGAAGGCAGCTTTCGTAACTTGAACTTTTCGCCTTCCGCCAGTATTCTTGTGAACTTTTTTCTTTCTATTAATAGATATTACATGTTTTTTCTCAAGTTTAAAACTTCAATACTGTCGAACAATCGTTTTGCTAAATAAACTTAAGCTTTTTAAAGAAATTTGTTTTTGAAAAGCGACGATGGTCACGCCATTTTCCGCCAAGAAAAACACCGGTTGCCTAAAAGCACCGCCCGATTTCACGCCAAGAAAAGATGGCATTCTCCAACCCCTGTCCGGTTGTCTTGGGACTCCCCTCCCCCACCCGCTCCCCAAGAGTCTGTACCGGCGGACGTACGGGCGTACGTTGACGTCACAACCAAAATGTCTCGGATCGATAGGTTACCAAATTTACTTAGCTATGGTACTCCGCAACAAACTGCCAAGTATAAATAATCTCGCTTTAGATGGCTAAATTAGACTGGAAGTTAAACAAAATTATTATGCTATATTTAAAAATGTATATTTCGGGACCGAATTTTTGCAGATACATATTAGTAAAAAAGCTGCTCTTTTACGTAAAAAAGGCCGGATCTGGGTAATACATATATCGGGACAATATTCTTACAAATATATATCTGTAAGGAAACCGCTTTTTTACGTAAAGGTGAGGAAACCTTGTATTATATATGGGGACCGTTTTTTTACAAATATATATTTGCAAAAATGCAGCATTTTTACGTGGAAAGGCAGCTTTTTATGGTCCTGTTTTTTACAACAAAAACAAAACGACAGTTACTCGACTGTGAAGTTAGAAGCTACTGTGGAAATTGCTTTACAAAATCCACACATACCGTCTTCCGTCTTTTCGCCTCCGAACGTTCGTCGTCCAAAAGTGATGTACTCTGTAGCAATCCACAAAACATTGGCGAAAAATCGTAACGTTTGAAGGGTTGATGTCACAACGCGGAGTACTTTGTTGGCCCCCGATAAGCTCTCCAAATCGATCCATTTTTGTCTTCTTTTGCGGGCTTCAAAGCTGGTTATCACCATTGAAAGATATGTTGTGCATTCCAATTCCTTCAGAAAAGTCTGACACGTTGCTGGAGCCAACAGCAACACAAGAAATCGGCATTGTCTACTCTTTGCACAAGCTACTCGGTGAAATTTACAGCGATGTGGTCAAGATGCCATAAAATGGAAGTCCTTGTTTGGCCTCACTCTTGTACTCGACCAGATCTCCCTCCTCGGTGGTGGAAAAAATTTTTTAAATTTTCATGAATTTGGCGGTCCATTTTTTTTTTTACCGAAAAAAATTGGGAATTATAGGCACTTTTATTGTTACTTTATTAATGCTGTTAAATTCATAGCCTGCTTGCACGCGCTTTGTGGGTGTTTTTTATCGCGGAAAAACCCGGGAAAACACTCAATGGGTTAGCACCTAATTACTTTCGTTCGAAATTCACCGTTCGTAGTAATGTCTCCAATTACTCTTTAAGAGACAACAATAGGAAACTTGCTATTCCTCTACCCCGTACAAACTTCACGAAAAATAGTTTCAGCTACTCTGGAGCAGTTCTTGGGAATAGCCTTCCCGTTGAGCTGCGGCAGGTGAACTCTCTTGGGTCATTCAGCGCTGGCTGCAAGGAATTCTTCTGAAGATCTGTCTACACGGCACTTATGTAAAGCAGGCTCGTAGTTTAATTAGATTTTATCAAATTGTTAATGTATTCTAGTGGGTTTTTTTAAAGAAATATTGTTTTCAAGTCCTGATTAGTCGATCGACCGTGTTTAAATAAAGTTATTCAATCATTCATTCATTCAAGTTTGCGATCGTCGGCGCCATCTTGGACGCACGCGAAAATCGGTGTAGGGCGAGTGACAAAGCGACGGGAAGGGGGCTGAGGGGGGAGCGAGTAAAAAATTGCCTGCCCGAAAAGGCCTCTTCTGCGAGTCGCAGATTTTGACTCCGTCCGCCGGCGGACGAGGCATTTTGATTGGTCGATTTACTGCCAATCGTCGTTAGCTTGGAGTCACGCAGAGAAGAAGCAGATCAGCGAAACGAATTAATGTCGGAGAAGCAATCGAGCGAGCGTTAGATTTTTTTAATATCGAAAAATAGAAACGTTGTTTTGAAGCCTGGCAAAGGCAAGCTGTGAGCAGTCTACAAAAAGGGTGGAGATGTCCCAGCTGTTCTGCTTAAAGCTACTGGCTTTGGGAAAAGCATGATTTTTACGGTGTTCGGAATCGCAAGGGGGAAGAGCGGCAGTTCATCGTGTTTATTTACAGCGAAATGCAGATTCAAGCGAAAAGACAAAGTGGAATGGAGCCTAAAGTAAGACTATAAGTATTCGGTTGAGAGCCATAAGGATTTAGGAAAGTAAAAAGTATAAGAATATCAGAGAGCTAAAGATGCAGCCGTCAGTAGTAATATCTCATTGGAAAAATACCTTGTTACTGTATTCCCCTTGCACTCCCTTTGCATTCCCCTACGCTGACTGGTTTGTGCGTCACACATTACGTTGTGAAAGGCTGACGTCACGAGTTGGATTGCTTCCATAACCAATGAGCGTCGTTTGCCTGCTCTCTTCTCAACTGATTGGTTCTCAAGCTTTATCCGCCATTCGTTTGTCGTTTCTTACAAGCCTTCCCGACTTGCATTGATTAGTCGGTCGAATTAAATGTTGATCAATAGATCGTCCAAAACAAAACTATTTATGAAAGCTATTTACGGATTTATGAAGCTTTTAAACGTAGCCAGTGGCTTTGCCCGGCAGCCGGAAAGTTTCTTAAATAGACTAAATGCCCAGCAGTCAGAAATTTTTATAGAATTTCTATGATTTCATGGACAATTTTTAAGGATATGCTTTTTTGTAAACAGAAAATAGTAGCATAATAAGATGCTTTTGCTGCTATGATACATGTATGTATTCATCCTTTATTCAATGTTCTTGCGTCTTTCCTCAAATCAACAAGTGAACTAACACAAAATTTACACAAGGAATTTATTTATTTATTTATTTATTTTTGAGTCATGTATGTGCTTTGTAATTTTGTTTGCCTGACCTGGCCTCAAGGGTTTCAGGAATACTTGAAATATTTAGAAAACAAATTAAGACTTGTTTGACTGTGTGATACATTAAAATTAGTGTCCTTTTTCATAATTTCCTGGAAGTTACAAAGACATTTTACTGAAATATCCTCAACTTGAAGTTTGTCAAGTATTTAAGTCAGGGACTTAAATTTGCTATTCCAAGTAAATTGCCAATATTTCTCATATTTAATTTAGTCATTCCTATTTATTCTCAGAAATTCCCAACCATTTTTATTAGCCCAAGCCTTTTATTTTACCCTTTCCCATATATTCTCAGTCATTCCAAAGCCCTTTCATCATCAGTTGTTGTATTATTGGGAATTCCTGGGAATTCCTAATAATTCCAAGTGCAGTTTTAACACATTGCCATATATTCCTAGAAATTCCAAGCTTTTACGTTTTTCCTAATTTGCATGTCTTGGAATCGTTTGGAATTCCTAAGAATTCTTTATTTTACCCTTTCCCATATATTCTCAGTCATTCCAAAGCCCTTTCATCATCAGTTGTTGTATTATTGGGAATTCCTGGGAATTCCTAATAATTCCAAGTGCAGTTTTAACACATTGCCATATATTCCTAGAAATTCCAAGCTTTTACGTTTTTCCTAATTTGCATGTCTTGGAATCGTTTGGAATTCCTAAGAATTCTTAAGAATTCCTAGGAATTCCATCTTTTCTGGGAATTCAGTTTGCGAGATCTAGACTCTCCCTTCAAAACATCACTATACCAAGTTGGTCTCTAAAAAGGGCGAACGTAGAAACTGTCAGGACTTGAGGACTTCAGCTCAAGTCCGCAGCTCAAGACCTCAGCTTCTACGTTCGTGGTTTTGGAGATCAACTAGATTTATGGACTTTCGGAAGAGTAGATTGTGATCGCTTTTATTTACTCGCAATGAAATTAGCGATCAGTGAAGAGGTCTCTTCCGGAGAATGATTCTGTTTAAATTTTAGGCTTCTAGATTTATCGTGTTTATGATTGTGGTTTGATAGAAGGAATTTTTGCGCGGACAAGGATGTCCTTTAGTGATTTTTCCTTCCTGTAGGACACAATCAGTTCGTGCTTGAAGATTTGAGCGAGACCAGTGGTTGGTTCTGGATAATGTGCCAGTGTTTCATGAGAATCTTTTTAAGATTCGCTACAGCCGGATTATAAGTTGTGACAAACGGTAAAATCTCATTTCTTTGTTTAGGTTTAGACCGTAGAGCCTCTTTTCTGTTCTCAAATCGAACTTCACTGAGAATATTTTTAACGAGCGTGACTGGATAGCCTCTTTTGTAGAGTCTTTGTTTGAAGTCTCGTTTAAAACTCTCGAGGTTCTCTTTGACTGAATTAGTACGTAAGAGGCGGCGTAATGCTTTTCCCTTGATAAAACACTTTTTAGTGTTTAAAGGGTGGCAGGTGGAGAAGTGAGTATATTCAAAAGTCTCGGTCGGTTTGAAATGAGTCCGTATGTCTAGAATATTAGGAGTTGAGAAGTGTGGTCCTTTAAAAACTTCAGTGTCAAGGAAAACAGTCTTGGCTCGTCTGGTTTCTAGTGACGCTAGGCGATTCCGCATGGCTTTAAAAGCCTTGATTGGACTGTCATGGCGGGCGCCTGACTGAGGGATCATTTTTAGTCCCACTTTTAAAGATTGGTGTAATAAGGCCACCGCACCATGTTTGAGTGCCCGAGCTAAGAACCGTATTAAATAATTTCAAATAAACAGGCATTTACTCGTTTAAGCTGGATTTGATCATTTCGTTTTTAATTTTGTCCGAAGACGGATATTTATTGTTTTTGAGTTTTTTGGCCGCTCAGTGCGTATTTCAAGTTCGGTTATTAGGTAGTCCAAAGAGTGCGAATGTGTTGTTGCATCTTCTAGACTTCGTAACTCATTAATAACCGCTTGTTGGTGTAAATTAAGGGGTTCGTTAGAGCGTAGTGATTGGAAATGAGACGTCCAATTTTCTTCTGAAATTGGTGGGATGCTAGTTTCCTTCACAGAATCATCCATTGATTTTAAACAGTTCCAAAAGTTGCGGCTGTCCGAATTATCTACTGTATTTTCAAGTTCCGAAATCTTAGTCTGATAATATTCATTTTTCTTCTGTGTCAGAAGGCTTTTGTACTGTTTTAAGACGGTATGATATCCTTCCCGAAGGGTAATATTAAGAGGATCTCTGTGTTTAAGATTAGCAAGTTTTCTCAATTCGTGTCTCTTAAAACGACATTCTTTATCAAACCATTTCTTGTTAGCAGATGATTTGATATGTCGTTTCTTAACGACTCTAATTTTTAAACAACGTTTTGCAGTTAATAAGAATATTTTCTACTGCATCAAGAGAGGTGTTAACATTCGTATCTGGCCTGTTATTAATAAGGAAATCATGTATCATTCTCTGTATGTCTCTTGACTGCAGTGCGGTTCTAAATTTAAGTGAGGAATCTCTTTTCCAAATAAACTGTCTAGGTAAACGTACTAATGTATCGTTGATATTTGTTGCGGCTGAGCGATCATTAACCGTATTAACATTAAGCCATGTCATTATGGGACTGTGATCTGATAAACTCAACGGTTCTCTAACAATGAAATTTGCGATATGGCGAAATAAATCTTCATCACATATTGCATAGGCAACAATACTAACTCCTCATTTACCATGAAATGTGGGTCTTCCCAATCAATCGCCACTAGTTCTACCATTCAGAATCCCCAGATCTGCTAAAAAATTTTGATGATTCTTTTTCTACTGAAATCCAATCGTTGAACTTCGATTTATAAAGTAATGCTAACCCCCGAGTTGCGCCTACCTTTTTTGGTTTTCAAGGTACTTGTAGTCACAATCTTGAAGCCTTCTACATCGACACTTACTCTTTTCCATGTTTCGGAAAGAATTATGAAATCAAAACTGTTAATCATGCTTAAACAATCAGTATTCCGTAGTTTGTCCCTTAATGATTTTGAAGATAGTCCATTAATGTTCCATGTGAAAAAAGATAATTTGCTGGAGTTATTTGAGCAGCCTGGCATATCGGTATCAAAAACAAAATTCACTGGTTATCCTGATAAATAGGCTAACTACATGTACTAAAACAAGGGCAAAATCAATACTTATATGGAAAAGGCATAAAAGTAAAGTTTTAATGAATCGTAAGAACGATACCAGTTCCTTAGGCATTTCAACTCCAGAAGTATTGCTAGCGCCAGACTGATCGTTTTGAAGGGAAGCTGATGAGTTGGGTTCTAGATGCTCTGTTGGATGGATTGTTGGAGGTGGACCATTCTGCAGGTGAAAGTGTAGTGGGTTTCGTTGCTGCTGCTGCGTTTGCGAAGGGTGGTAAATTCCGTTGGTCCTCAGGTGTCCGTTTCTTACAGCATTACTGTAAGAGGAATAACCTTCCAAGGAACTCAGTGTATAAGGCGGGTGCGATGGTGGAGGTTGTTGTTGTGATTCCGGAGTTGGATAGGCTCTGTTTAAGCCGGGTTTAACCGCATGACTGGAAAAGGCATGGTGTTCTGAGGGCGTTGTGTAGAGCGAGCGCGGTGGTGGTTTACTGCACGTTTTATTTTATGTGTTTCTAGTATCCTTTACGTGTCTGAAAATGCAATCTACCAAGGACGTCGCATATTTATTGAGGTAAAATACGTACATTTTGCAGACATTGTGTACTTTATTTGTGGACATTTTAGTGACATTTTGTGCTCTGATTTTTGTTCACTTTTTACAGAGTTTTGTTGTGATTTTGTGTTCTTGCTGTTACATCCTGTTTTGCTTTTCATGCTGTTTTACAGAGAAAATATGAACATTTTACAGTGATTTTATGTATTAAACTGTAGATAATTTACAGACATTAAACGCACTTTTGATTAACATTATGTGTAATTTATTTGTGTACATTGCATTACATTTTAGTTTGGTTCGAATTTTACAGAAGTTTTATTGACATTTTATGTTCTCCATTTTACAGAGTTTTTTCCTAGCCTTTTTTACAAAGAAAATGGGGAGATTTTACAAGGATTTTTACGTATGTTATAAAATCTCGGTAAATTTTGGACACGATTTGCAAGGAAAACATAAAGATTTCACAAACATTTTATGCGATCTGGACGCGCAAAATACGGTAAAATCTACGGACATTTTATAGGGTTTATAAAATCTCCTTAAGTGTGCACGTTTACAGACATTGCAATTTACAAAGGAAATGTAGACATTTTATAGAGATTTAGTTAACTTTCTTGAAGTCTGTTAATGGTCTAGATTTTCCAGTGATCATCCCTGCATGATGGCAAAAGAAAATGTTCTTTTCTTTTTCGGCGCACTTGGCAAGAAAAGCTGCTCACTTTTGGCGAACCCGAGAAACAGAAAAAAAACACAAACACTTCACAGCGACTATGTAAATTCATGCTATTATGAAATTTTCAAAGTTGATTGATCGGAGGACCAAGCATGCTGCAGTACTGATTTATATTCTGGTGGCTTGGGAAAAATAAATGAACAAAGAAAATATTATAGCAAAGAGGGGGTGTGCGAATTTTTGTCTTGTGCTAGTGGCAAATTGGGTAGAATCTACTTAGCTGTTTGTCAACTTGGAAATCTTTCGGGTTTTCTTATCATCAGTCTCCGTTAGCAATAGGCAAGGGAATGAAAAGATACTAACAATTACGTTGTGAAGCTTTGCCTGAATATGTTGATGACTACCAACGTTCATCATCGCAGATTGCTCCAAGCTCCATCATTTGCTTGATATCCACGATGTCTACATCAAGAAGAAAAAAATTAATACTGAAGCGGTGTCCTTTCGTAGTTAGAACCCTTCCCAGGAGCCAGATATTTACTCAACTATTCCTTGTGGTAGAACTACACAAACACGCGTAATACCATCTCGGTGCATCCCGGATTTTTCCATCCGCATGCTCCAAAGGGGTTGTACTCAATTTTAATCCCCTCAAGTCCACTTCCTTGTTGAAATCACCAATCTCTTGGTGAAGCCAGTTGCATCTCCAGTCGGTCACGAGGTTGCCGAGGTGTATAAAGCAATCGACAACAACAACAACAACAAGCTGGTGTTCTTGTTCTTAGTATGCTGCCAAAAACGTTTGGATGGAGGTAAACGATATCGTCGTCCATCTTGAAGTAGACATCAGCTGGATTTCGCAGAAAACGTTGAAGGACTACAAAGTAAAACTCTGTATAGAATGGGGCCAATTTCAGTTGGTTGTGTCTATCGGTGGGATCTTTCTTTAAATAGAGGAACTGGAAGACCTCATCTTGTATAATACTGTTGGCAGAGGTCGAGAAATGCTGTAGCATGTGTTGCGTTTCGCTGGTGTATCCTAACATAGGAAATAACACTTTGTCAGCGACACTGCCGTTTTGTTGAAGCAGTCCGTAGAGGTAAGGAAGAAGGACTCGAAGAAACATCCACCGACCGGTAAAAACGCACGCATGTACTCGACCACTTGTACGTTGAACATCTTCGGATTTGTTAGCGATGCTAGCTAGTCCGTAGCGTCAATTACGGCTGTTTCCTCAAGTCTGTTTTTCTCAGAAGTAAGCGGAGGAGGCGGCTTGACATTTCACGAAATAAAATCTCAGTTTTTCATTACAATTAATATAACACTGCTACATCATCCAAAGAACATTAAAACATCGATCATCCTTGAGGATTGCAGAACACGGCCTTGTTGTACGAATGTTTTATCAAACTTTGTTCAACACCATTCAACGCCTTCAACTTTCCAAATTCAAGAATCGTGAACGGTGTTGAAGGAAAATGTTGAATCACCGATGTATCTAAACAAGAGTGCTTTCTTAAGGTAGTTGGATCGCAATTAAAACGTTCATTTTGAATAAAAATTGCTCAAATTGAAAACAACTTGTTGAAGTAAAAATATATCAGGTCGATACAACTAAAGTTACGCTTCAAAAAAATAGGTGTCCGAGGTGACAAATTAAATTTCAGACCTAAGGTGACAAATCCCATTTGAATTGCGGGCTCAAAAATAAGGGTTTTTCGTTTTACGGCTTTATTTTAAAAGGGAGATTGAAAAGAAATGCGGGAATTTATTTGTATACAGAAAAGAAAGAAACTCACAGGAGCCCGGACACGAAGCCCACTTCTTTCTTCAGATATCGTGTTGTAAAGAAAACAGCATGAGTCGTCACTTCTTTCGTTTCGGGGTCCAGTGAAAAGTTTATTTCACCTCAAAAGATAAACCAGCTCATTTATCGCCGAAATCTTCTCGCAAACAGCTCATTCAGCGGCGCCATGTTAGATTTTTTATGTGTAGACCGCTGTTCAATATGTCTGAGGTTAAAACTTACCGATTGAAGCACAAAAGCGGTCGAAAACCTCCGAATTTTTCTGCTCACCATCGGAAAACAATGGCGGCGTAAACAAATACGAACAGCATGGCAACGCGTATTACGTTACAAGTTCCATGCTGAGTTTTGTCTGCGCTGCATGAAGCTCAGATATCAAATCGGTTTCTTGGTGAATTTTAAGGTCTAAGAAAGGTCAAAGATTTAAAAGAGTGGCCAACAACTGCTTTTAGAAATGAAATACGAAAGTATTTCACGGTCCTTTTGTCGAATTTCGCCCGCAATAGTCACTTAATGATCGCATGTTCGAATTTGAGTGAACGTAACGTAGCTGTCAACACGCGATCATATCGTTTCAAATTTCACAAATCGAAGGAAAATAACACGCATAACAACCAACTTCATCCTTCATTTTCTCCGCTTCTAATAGGAATAAAGCTCTCATCTTTTGCAGTTTTGTTTAATTTTGTATTATCTTTCAAGTAATCGAACTTTTGGACAGGGTTTATTTTTCACCTTCAACCAGTTCAAATACCTTAAGTAGCAGTTTTTAAGTAAATTCGGGAATCTGGTGTCAGATGCGACACTAAGAAATTGCTTTTGTTATACCAAAAGGCCAAAACATTCGTTTCGCCGACCCTAGCTTCAATTAGCGCCGTTTCCTCTAGTCCGTTGCTCTCAGAAGTAGGCAGAGCGGGCGGCTTGAATTCAGACTACCCACTTACTATATTGGAGCTTTAAGCTGCCCGGGCTTAATGGTTTAAAGGCTAGCTACACCCCTGCTTAGAATAGACAGTGAAACATCAAGCAGAGAACTGGGTTCAATAGGAGTGGAGACTAAATTCGCAACAGCCACAAGTTTCAATAGTAAGTGTCAAGGATCAGTTTCTAAAGAAGCTAATTAAGTGTTGGGTTGAAAGTTAAGGCAAGATTTACCTTTCGGTGGTTCCGTGGATTTCCGTCAAGACACAGACTAGCAAAAAAGATGACAGCTATGTGTACGCAGGAAGTGAAATGATTAAGCTTTTCCACGCACTAGAGGGCAAAATTATTGATAACTTAGTATTTCACGTGAATGCTTCGTGACTAAGGTTCCTGCGCAGTGGGGTACGCTAGTTACCGAGCAACGGACACTGATACCTAACCGGTATAACGTAAGTACATACATTAAAAGAGTAAAAACAAGTATCACGCAAAAGCCCGATATTTTCAACTTTGTTCTGTTCGAAAACATGGGTTACATCAAACTGAAAGGCAACACAGCGCAAGGCCATAGGCCGTGGAAAAAAGGGATTCAAACGGAAACAAATGGATTGGAACAGTACAAAATTTAAAATATTAGGCGTTTGGGTGAAACCTGCGATCATTGTTTTGCCCGTTTAATGTATGTACATGCGTATACGGGTTAGGCAAACCGGAAACAATTCTGATAGGCTCGAGCGCCCTGGTTCACATCATTTACAATGAAAAACAATAGAATTTTCACAGATGTTATTTCACCCAAAACACATTCCCGCGGCGTGACATAGCTCTTTCAATGACCATACGGGAAATGAGAACTCATAACCTGCTGCGAAATTCAAACTCTTAAGAAGCTCGTCATGCACACCTTGCCTGGGAGCTAAAGTACCCCACTGCGTAAGTAACCTAGTCACGACGCTTTTGCATACAAAGTTATTGATAATTTTGCCGTCTTGTGCGTGGAAAAGTTTTTTTTTATATATCGACGTCTTAATATAGTTGTCGAGTCATTCCGCAGTTCCGGTTACCGCGTGCAGATGTAGTTGTCATCTTTCTCTCTAGCCTGTCGCGCGAAAAGTGCGAAAGCCCAACTCAATTCAATCTCCCAGGCGAATTTTAGCTCTAGGCCTTTCCACAAATATCACGTAAAATCGCCTAAATATCTTTCTGGAAATTCTCAAACATTTTTTAAATATCTCGAAAAACCGTCTAAATATCTTTTATTTTGTTTTTAAAATAAACCGATTTTGATTCACCTACGCCAATTTTTTCCCTCGTGGGGGTTGAAAAAGCATGAAGGAGTGACTGGGAGATTGTCTACATTAGTATGGTGGAAATAAGGACAGCAAAAACAACTTTCAAAACAACATGGATGCAAAGTTTAATATTTTCTCACTAATGGCTTGATCCGTTGGTACATCACAAGTTTTTCACCACAAGTCTATGACGACCAGGCCATGACCATGACAACGTGACAATCCCACCTTTTAATCCCATCTTTTTAATCCCACGCCTAGATGCACCCAGCGCTATTATTAACCTCAAAGTTAATTAAGCAACTGGCATGAGAAAAAAAGAAATCATGCGCACCCACACAACTATTGAACACCTTTACTAAAGGATGATGACATTCAAACACAAAGATCTCCAAAAAGAAATTATCTTGCATTCCACAGTGTTCTAGGCAAAAAGTCTCACCAAGTTCTAACTATGTTCTCAAATTCTTTTAAAAAACCCAGCTCCAGCATTAGTACTGAAGCGGTGTCCTTTCGTAGTTAGACTCCTACCAGGAACCAGGTATTCACTCAACTGTTTTTGTTTTCTTGTGGTAGTAATGCACAAGCGCGCTTTTCTTCCATCCGTATTTTCCAAAAGCGTTCTACTCAATTTTTAATCCCTTCGGCTTTACTTCCTTGTCAAAAACACCAATCTCTTGGTGAAATCAGTTTCATCTCCAGTTGGTCACGATGTTGTCGAAGTGTATAAAGCAGTCGGTTGTGTTCTTGTTCTTTAGCATGCTGCTAAAGCGTTTGGATTGGAGGTAAACGATATCATCCTCTATCTCGAAGTAGACATCAGCTGGATTTCGCAGAAGACGTTGAGGGACTACAAAGTTAAACCCTGTAAAACTCAAACTCTTTTAACAAACCCAACTCCAGCATTTGCTTCACTGTAGTAAGAGAAGTGAACCATCAAAACTTCGCCGACAATACAACTAAGTTGTGAAGCGTATGTCGATGACCTCCAAAGTTCATCATAGCGGGTTCCCTCGAACACCATCATTTGCTTGATATTCACGATGTTTATATCAAGTAGAAAAAAATCAATCGGCAGTTTAACCGAATTCGGTGTCTCAAGGGAATTGTAGCGCCAAAAATTCTAACCTGTTACTAAATAAGCTATCTGCATTTGTTATTGTTACAGCACCGCTTGAGGCTTTGAAAAACTACATGCTGAGACGATGCCTAGCAAAGCAATTTGTTTCAAAAAGGACTAATTTTGTTTTCACAGGTGGGCTCGTTCGGTAATAATATCCAAAAAGCAATCCGTTGCATTCCACAGTGTTCTAGGCAAAGTCTCACCAAGTTCCTTAAGAACAATGTTCTTAAACTCTTTTAAAAAACCCAACTCTAGCATTTGCTTCACCGTTGTAAAGTAACAGAAGTGAACCATCAAAGCTTCGCCGACAATGCAATTAGGTTGTGAAGCTTTGCCTGAATATGTTGATGACCACCAACGTTCATCATCGCGGATTGCTCCAAGCTCCATCATTTGCTTGATATCCACGATGTCTACATCAAGA
Organism: Siderastrea siderea; assembly: GCA_964030785.1. NCBI lineage: Eukaryota > Metazoa > Cnidaria > Anthozoa > Scleractinia > Rhizangiidae > Siderastrea > Siderastrea siderea. The sequence continues at coordinate 16,874,754 of OZ034976.1, read as the reverse complement.
AGAAAAAATTAATACTGAAGCGGTGTCCCTCGGTAGTTAGACTCCTCCCAGGAACCAGATATTTACTCAACTGTTTCCTGTGGTAGTATTAAACAAACGCGCGTAATACCATCTCAGTACATACCGGTTTTTTCCACCCGCACGCTCCAAAAGGGTTGTAATCAACTTTTAATCCCTTCGGGTTCACTTCCTTGTCAAAAACACCAATCTCTTGGTGAAACCAGTTGCATCTCCAGTTGGTCACGATGTTGCTGAAGTGTATAAAGCAATCGCGCCTCTTCTTGTTTTTTAGTATGCTAATAATAATAATAATAATAATAATAATGTATGATTTTGTATAGCGCATTTTCCATGATGAAATGGTCAAATGCGTTTTACAATTAAAAGATTAATAAATAGAATTAAAAAAATGACAGAAATAAGAATAAATAAAAACAACATCGTGAATTAACTACGAAAGTCTAACTGCCAAAAACGTTTGGATGGAGGTAAATGATATCGTCGTTCATCATGAAGTAGACATCAGCTGGATTTCGCAAGTTATCGTTGAAAGACTTCATAGTAGAACTATGTGTAGAATGGGGCCAATTTCAGTTGGTCCCACGCCTGGATGCACCGAGCGCTATCATTAACCTCAACGTTAATTAACAGCGACTGGCATGCAAAGAAAGGAAATCATGCTGATGCCCACGCAACTACTGAACTCCGTTACAAAAAATCCAATCCACTTCGATGCAACACAACTTTATTTAAAGGGGTAGAACTGAATGCTGCAAAACAATAACAACCAGCTTTGTAGCCTTGCCTACTACTACTTTCTCTAAATAAGGCAACATGCATTTGCATCGTCCTTTACAATTCATATCACTGTTTAAAAGGCTTAAATAGTCACGAGGATTTCGCAGATTTTTGGTTAAAAGTGTGCTAAAATTATTGGTAGCTAACTTTTTCCATGCCGAACATTGTTTGAACATTTAAAGGAACGTATTAACTTAAATTTATTAAGAGAAAACAAACCATGACCATTTATTATCGATTTAATGTCAATACGCTGAAAGAATTTGAAAAGTTTAGCCTCATTTTTTCAAATTTCAATCCATTTCCATCTGTGCCATCCGTAACAACAGACGACAGAAAATAGTTTCAGTGAAGTAATATAGTCTTTGGTAACAAAACTAGACCATTATTTGTGGGCGTTCATTGATGTGAAGACATATTTTTTATTTTTAAAGTGAACTAAAATAGCGTGACTATGCCCCCTTAATATAAAGGGATAACTACTCGTGCTAAAAAGTTATCAAATCATTCTTATCACTTCTCGTGAAAACTTATGATTTTAAATTTGGTTGAAATAAATGAAAACAGATGAGCACCCTTGTCAGAAATTTCATATTACCATTTATTTGGTTATTTAACCAAAAAACCAGCTAGGTATTGATGATTTCAATTTTTCAGAGATGTTCTTAAATGAAAACTCTTGTAAAAATACAGCCAAAATTGAACACTTATCACGCATATACGGTGTCGCACAAAGACGTCTGTAAAAATTGCGAAATGCACTAACATTTTATGTTCTTATTTAGACCAGAATGACCCTCAAACCCTCAGATTCTGATAAATTTACCCGCTGATCTTTCCATTAGTATCCAACTGAAGTTGAAAGTTAAGAAAAACCGGAAGTTGGTCTTCACAAAAACCGTTCATGGATATCATTGAAAAAGCTAATTTCATTTCATGGACATTCTCATCTAAAGTAACGGAAAACCGCAAGGCAAAATTTGAGTAGCTATCACGACTTCGCTAGGAAGGTAGGAAGAAATAGGGTTGATAGTGCTGACAAACTTCCACAATGCAACGCAATTTGTTTCGAACACGACTCATTTTGTTTTCACAGGCGGGCGAATTGTGACGATATACAAACACAAAGATCTCAAAAAATATCGGTTGCATTCCACAGTGTTCTAGGCAAACTCTCACCAAGTTCCATAAGAACAATGCTCTCAAACTCCTTTAAAAAACCCAACTCTAGCATTTGCTTCACTGTTGTAAAGTAAGAGAAGTGAACCATCAAAGCTTCCCCGACAATACAATTAGGTTGTGAAGCTTTGCCTGAATATGTTGATGACCTCCAAAGTTCATCATCGCGGGTTCCCTCAAGCACCATCATTTGCTTGATATTCACGATGTTTACATCAAGTAGAAAAAAATCAATCGGTAGTTTATCCGAATTCGGTGTCTCAAGGGAATTGTAGCGCCAAAAATTCTAACCTGTTACTAAACATGCTCTCTGCAGTTGTTGTTGTTACAGCACCGCTTGAGGCTCTGAAAAACTACATGCTGAGACGATACCTAGCAAAGCACTTTGTTTCAAAAAGGACTAATTTTGTTCTCACAGGTGGGCTCGTTCGGTAATAATATCCAAACACAAAGATCTAAAAAAAAAAAAACAATCCGTTGCATTCCACAGTGTTCTGGGCAAAGTCTCACCAAGTTCCATAAGAACAATGTTCTCAAATTCTTTTAAAAAACCCAACTCTAGCATTTGTTTCATTGTAGTAAAGTAAGAGACGTGAACCATCAAAGCTTCGCCGACAATGCAATTAGGTTATGAAGCTTTGGCTGAATATGTTGATGACCACCAACGTTTATCATCGCGGATTGCTCCAAGCTCCATCATTTGCTTGATATCCACAATGTCTGCATCAAGAAGAAAAAAATTAATACTGAAGTGGTGTTCTTTCGTAGGTAGACTCCTCCCAGGAACCAGATATTTACTCAACTGTTTCTTGTGATAGCAAAGCACAAATGCGCGTAATACCATCTCAGTGCATTCCGGGTTTTTCCTTTCGCATGCTCCGAAAGGGTTGTAATCAATCTTTAATCCCTTCGGGTTCACTTCCTCGTCAAAAACACCAATATCTTGGTGAAGCCAGTTGCATCACCAGTTGGTCACGATGTTGCCAAAGTATATAAAGCAATCGCGCGTCTTCTTGTTCTTTAGTATGCTAATATTAATAATAATAATAATAATAATAATAATAATAATAATAATAATGTATGATTTTGTATAGCGCATTTTCCATGATGAAATGGTCAAATGCGCTTTACAATTAAAAGATTAATAAATAGAATTTAAAAAATGACAGAAATAAGAATAAATAAAAACAACATCGTGAATTAACTACGAAAGTCTAACTGCCAAAAACGTTTGGATGGAGGTGAACGATATCGTCGTCCATCATGAAGTAGACATCAGCTGGATTTCGCAAGATATCGTTGAAAGACTTCATAGTAGAACTATGTGTAGAATGGGGCCAATTTCAGTTGGTCCCACGCCTGGATGCACCGAGCGCTATCATTAACCTCAACGTTAATTAACAGCGACTGGCATGCAAAGAAAGGAAATCATGCTGATGCCCACGCAACTACTGAACTCCGTTACAAAAAATCCAATCCACTTCGATGCAACACAACTTTATTTAAAGGGGTAGAACGGAATGCTGCAAAACAATAACAACCAGCTTTGCAGCTTTGCCTACTACTACTTTCTCTAAATACAGGCAACATACATCTGCATCGTCGATTAAAACTCATATCACTGTTTAAAAGGCTTAATATAGAGGGATAACGCTAAAAAGTTATCAAATCATTCTTATCACTTCTCGTGAAAGCGTATGATTTTAAATTTGGTTGAAATAAATGCAAACAGATGAGCACCCTTGTCAGAGATTTCATATTACCATTTATTTGGTTATATAACAAAAAAATTAGCTAGGTATTGATGATTTCAAGTTTTCAGGGATGTTCTTGTGAACACTTATCATGCATATGCGGTGTCGCACAAATACGTCTGTAAAAATTGCGAAATGCAGTAACATTTTTTGTTCGTATATTTATACTAGAATGACCCTCAAACCCTCAGATTCTGATAAATTTACCCCGCTGATCTTTCCATTAGTATCCAACTGAAGTTGAAAGTTTAGAAAAACCGGGAGCTGGTCTTCACAAAAACCGTTCATGGATATCATTGAAAAAGCTGATTTCATTTCATGGACATTCTCATCTAAAGTAACGGAAAACCGCAAGGCAAAATTTGAGTAGCTATCACGACTTCGCTAGGAAGGTAGGAAGAAATAGGGATGACAGTGCTGACAAACTTCCACAATGTTTTCAATTTCGGTGTCTTAAGTGAATAGTAGCGCCAAAAATTCTAACCAGTTACTAAATCAACTACCTGCACTTCTGATTGTTACAGCACAGCTTGAGGCTTTGAAAACCCACATGCTGAGAAGATACCTAGCAACACAATTTGTTTCGAACACGACTCATTTTGTTTTCACAGGCGGGCGAATTGTGACGATATACAAACACAAAGATCTCAAAAAAAATCGGTTGCATTCCACAGTGTTCTAGGCAAAGTCTCACCAAGTTCCATAAGAACAATGTTCTCAAACTCTTTTAAAAAACCCAACTCTAGCATTTGCTTCACCGTTGTAAAGTAAGAGAAGTGAACCATCAAAGCTTCGCCGACAATGCAATTAGGTTGAGAAGCTTTGGCTGAATATGTTGATGACCACCAACGTTCATCATCGCGGATTGCTCCAAGCTCCATCATTTGCTTGATATCCACGATGTCTACATCAAGAAGAAAAAAATTAATACTGAAGCGGTGTCCTTTGGTAGTTAGACTCCTCCCAGGAACCAGATATTTACTCAACTGTTTCTTGTGGTAGTAATAAACAAACGCGCGTAATACCATCTCAGTACATACCGGTTTTTTCCACCCGCACGCTCCAAAAGGATTGTAATCAATTTTTAGTCCCTTCGGGTTTACTTCCTTGCCAAAAACACCAATCTCTTGGTGAAACCAGTTGCATCTCCAGTTGGTCACGATGTTGCCGAAGTGTATAAAGCAATCGCTCGTGTTCTTGTTCTTTAGCATGCTGCCAAAAACGTTTGGATGGAGGTAAACGATATCATCGTCCATCTTGAAGTAGACATCAGCTGGATTTCGCAGAAGACGTTGAAGGACTACATAATAAAACTCTGTGTAGAATGGGGCCAATTTCAGTTGTTCGTGTGTTTCGGTAGAATCTTTTTTTAAATAGAGAAACTGAAAGACCTCATCTTGTAAAATACTGTTGGCAGCGGTCGAGAAATGCTGTAGCTTGTGTTGCGTTTCGTTGGTGTATCCTAACATGGCAAATAACACTCTGTCAACCACACCGCCGTTTTGTCGAAGCTCTCTGTAGAGGTAAGGCAGTAGTACTCGAAGAAACATCCACCGACCGGTAAAAACGCACGCATAAACTCGACCATGTTTACGTTCAACGTCCTCAATTTTGGTTTCAATGCTTGGCGAATCTTTTTGAGTTGGAACTTGTACCGGAACAGCGTTTGGGACGCACGATAAATCATACTTATAGAACGCTGTAAAACATATTACTGTTAGTGAAACTAGGACGATAAATTGAACTCTCGTTTGCGTCTTCATGGTGACAGCAGTTCAACTAGCGCCTTAATCAGGTGTGTTTCCTAAGTTGGGCGTGCCGCACTTGACAGATAAGAATTATTGATATCCCGGATCTCCGATCCAGGCTAACTCTACCAGGTGAAGCAATTCTCTCTGGAAACGGAAACGGAAACGGAAAGTTCGGTCATCAGAAATGACCGAACTTTGATCCCTATCAGCTAGAAGACAAAAGGAGCAGTTGACAAAGCACACAGTCGGGTTCTCCTCTGGCCTCTTGTAAGCGAATGTTAATCGTCAGTCACACGTCAACACTTGACAAGGCACACAGTTGGATTCTCGTGTTTTCTGTGGTATAACGAATGTTAACCATCAGTCACACGTCAACTTTTCACGGTGCTTTCGAAATATCGCTGAATGATTTACTCTAGAGGCGAGTGGATTTTTTAAAACTATCAAGTATTTTTGATGTGCGTGAAAAAAAGATAGACGGTCGTATAAATGGCAAGCGGAAACGTTGGAAGCAGCTAGATGATGAGCGCATCATCTAGCTGATCTTAAATTTTGTGATCAGTACTGTTTATGTTACATCGAACTGTATGAGGCGCAACACCCGTCAGTTCAGATGGATAAAATTATTTAATGCGATCTTAAATTCATACGATCAGTACTGTTTATGCTACATCGAACTGTATGAGGCGCAACACCCGCCAGTTCAGATGGATAAAATTATTAAATGATCAGTACTGTTTATGTTACATCGAACTGTATGAGGCGCAACACTCTCCAGTTGAGATGGACAAAAATATTGAGTGCGAAAGCACGCGCTATCCCCTCAATTCCCGCTTCCAAGGCTTGTAACGCGATCGCCGGCTAAGTTGCCTCTAGCTTGCGTGTGTGCCCGCAATTCCATACTCCGATATACCAAATTCGAATGGGCAGCGGCTTATTGCAAAATAATAGCGAAAACTAGGGAAAGTGCAAAAAAGAATTTTTAAAAGAAATTGATCTTTGCCGCCCAAGTTACCAAAATACATCACAGCGATAACTTAAGGGATGGCACCATTCTTTTGGATGATTTAAACGCTTTTTAATCAAAAAAGCATGCACTCATGGCTTCACCAATCATCTCAAGTTTGTTTCTTGCACAGCCACATCCGACGCGGATTTATCATCATCGCGTCTGCACTCGAAAAAAATCGCAGAGAACGCGACCACTGAAATATCCTACAAAATTCGAAAAAAACAACTCAACAAGCTTGAATGTTTCCCCATTTTCAGTTTTCCATCGCGGCGAAAAAGGGTTTCGGATTCGACGGGTGAAACTTGCCGGATGTATGTTTTCGGCAGCAACTCAAACTCCAACTGCGAGCGTTGAAAACGGCAATCAAGATCAAATTCCCTTACACTGTATAATTGGCTTAAACGATGGATTCACTTAATTAGATTTTCGAGCAACAGCGAGCCAAAAAATACTCTATGAGGATTCACATGAAGTAAAAGACTGTTTCATTATGCTACATAAAAAGTCATTGTCCACTGGTTTTTAGATGATTTCATCTTTTGAGTGAAGTTATTAAAGATAACAGCCATCTTGGAGTTGAATTCAGCTGAAAATTGTTGTGAAAGTTTGACAAAAATCATATGTTAAATTTTATTTCGGGGGAATGACCTTAATTCTTGTTTTGATTGCAAAATTATTGAAAAGTCTGTAACACAATCAACTGGGCTAGATGGCTGACACTGTTAGTTACATACTAGAACTTAAATTTCAGTTAAAACTGAACCTCTGCATGCATATACATCTACATTGCTCCTTCAACAATCTCCTAGGATCTGCAAAGTACTGTATGTTGTGGTTTTGATTCACGAAGAAAGAACAGCGATGGCACAATAATACGTGTTTATTTATATCCGAGCGTGCCGAGAGTGAAGCACTCTGCGCATGCGCGTACAAGAAGTGTGTTACATAACAAACTATGACATCCTCCTCTTTCTGAAAAGGCACAGTGAGTGATGCCTAGAAACTGGAACCTAATGTAACATGTTGAAATATGCCATGTCCATTGTTCAATAAACGTCAGAAAATGTCTTTCACTAACGCTAGTACCTGCAACAGTAACTCAGTTAATGAAATGAATTTAACAACATCAGCTCAATCAGTTCAATCAGAGTTTCAGTTCATAAGTTCAGCCTGTCGGGCGGTTTAATCACCCTGGAAGATCGGCGGAGGGTAGCCTCTCTGTCCACACCCCCTGCTACAGTTTGAGGGCAGGTTGTTAGGGATGTAGGTGGAGAATCCTCGTTTAAACTCAGTGTGGGCTCTGCGGTATCCATGTCGCTGCTTTCGTGGAAGGTGATGTTTTCTCCTGTAGGGCGAATGTGGCTGCGGTTACGTCTGCGGGTGCTACCATCTGCCATGTCAACGACGTATGAGCGGGGAGTCTCCGCGTGACACTTGACAATGCCAGGTTCCCATTTGTGGCTATGCGGGTTGAGGACACGCACTGGGTCATCAGGACGAATCACGGGGAGGTGCTTGGACGTTTTGTCATACTATGACTTTTGTTTCTCTTGTCTTGTTTGAAGCTTTGCATTGATATCACCATCAGCAGACAGGGATAGGCTTGGTTTAGAGATCGCCGGTGAGTTGGTTTGGTACACTCTTGAGTTCAAGAGCTCTGCTGGTGATGGAATATTGTGGTCAAGAGGGGTGCTACGCAGACACAACATGGCGAGGTGAGGATCAGAACCAGATTCTTTGCATTTCTGTAGGAGGCCTTTCACTGTTTGCACAGTTCTCTCGATGAAGCCGTTGGCCTGTGAAAAGTAGGGGCTGGTCGTGACATGTACGAAGCCATATGCATTGCTGAACTTTTGAAACAACGTAGAGGTAAACTGAGTGTCATTGCCAGTGATGAGTTTGCTTGGGATGCCGTGCGCCTCAAATATGGATTTCAAGTGGGCGATTGTCGTGTCCGATCGGATATCGTTCAGCTTCCTCACCAGAGGGAATTTGCTGTAGTAGTCAGACACTAGTAAGTAGGGTGAGTTGTTCCAGAAGAACAGGTCAGATCCTAGTGTGTGCCATGGCTTCTGAGGAACATCGTGGGGCATGAGGGGCTCCTTCACATTCATGTTCTGATTGTGTTGGCAAGGGGCACAGCGCTTGACCATCTCTTCAATGTCGTGATTTATGTTGGCCCAGAATACTGATCCTTTGGCACGGAGTTTGCATTTTTCTGCGCCTTGGTGTGCATAGTGTAACTGTTGCAAGACATCAGCGTGCAGACTTTTAGGGACAAGGATTCGTGTGCCCTTTAGGATAATGCCATCAGCGACAGTTAATTCATCGCGGTAATTCCAATATGCATGTAGGTGCGGTGGACATTCTGATCTTGTATCAGGCCAGCCTTGTGTGATGACTGCACGTAGTGAGAGAAGAACTTCATCCTTAGCTGTTTGCTCTTTAATTTGGTTGATCCTTGTTGGGGTAGCATTCAGGTGGAGATGTAATTCATGGACTGACACATCCAGCCCGTCGATGGTGTCGCCTGGGCATGGGCTGACTCGAGACAACGCGTCGGCTACTGGAATGTCCTTTCCTGGGACATACTTTATTTCCACATCATATTTCTGGATCCTAAGCATCATTCTCGCGATGCGCGGTGGGGCAGATGAGATGTGTTTCTTGAAGATCGATTCTAATGGCTTGTGGTCTGTTTCCACAGTTACATGTCGGCCATAAGCAAAGTAGTGAAATTTCTCCAGGCCATGTACGACAGCGACCATTTCTCTTTCAATGTTAGAATAGCGAGCTTCTGTCTCAGTGAGAAGTTTGCTTCTATACTCGATAGGACCTTGATCCTGAAAGAGCGTTGCACCGAGGCCACGTGTGGAGGCGTCTACTTGGATGGTGACTGGCTTTGTGCTGTCAAAGTATTTAAAACAGGAGTCAGATTGTTTCCGGACTGTCAGATTGTTTCCGGACTCGATTTCCTACGCTTATTAAACAAATTGCCCGTCTTTTCTACTTAATAAGTAGGTTTGACACGTCAAATTTGCTTGTTAATCAAAAAGCACGCAACTTTTGTGTTATTAAGCAAAAAAGGTAACACTTTTTGCTTATTAACACGCACCTTTTGCTTAATAGCCAGAAAATTCCTGCCTATTAAGCAAATAAAGGTATATGTTTAGGTTATTAACCAAAAGTGTCGACAGACTTTGTAAACAGAAGTTTTGTCGGCTTGAGCCGCCATTACGGAAAAAAATATCGAGGGCGAACACTACTTAACAGAACAGCTTTGTGAGAAAATACCTACCTAGCCGAAGGCAAGTGCGGGAATTCTTTCAATTTACCAGGAAAAAATCATAACTTTTACTTTAGTGGCCGAAATTTTTCAAAAGTAAGACTTCGCAGCGTGATCGATCGAGCGATCTGGCGAAGCCGTGAGATCTTTCACGTACGCGATTTCTGTAAACAGAGACAACGAAACTCAACACTTTAACAGAGCGAATAATCCAGATAAAGAGAACGTACAGAGAATATTCAGAGCTGTCTAAACCTGAAACACAATGAAGAGGAAATTTTAATTCACGGTTTATTGTTTCTTTCGACAGAGCGATAAAAATAACTGACACAGCGAAACGAACAACACAGTACAGCGCGGCAATTATGTTCTTTATGAACTTAGGGATTCTTCCACGTTCACGATTTCTGTAAACAAAAGTCAGAGCAATGAATTAACAGATGAAATGCTGTGAAAACTGAATAAAACATCCAGACACTTCTAAACCTAAAATTTAACAACAAACAACAAATAGATCTCATGACTTGTTTCTAAATACTTCCGAGAACCGCCAAATTTAATCAAAACACTGCGAAATGAACAACACCGAGCGGGGCATTATCAATCGATTAACAGTTTAAAGATTCACAATTCTTTCCCCTCGCCTTCAAAAAAAAAACTTCCCAAATAGAAAAGTAGAACAGTTTGACTTTCGATCTAGAAAAGCTCCTTAATCTTAGCGGCGGAACTACTTTTCGTTCAAGAGTTTTGTACCAAGAATTCGCCAGTCTTAAAAATTTGATCCGATAACAACACATTTAATTTGCAGGTAATGTGAAGACAGGAATACGTCGGATTTCCGTAAGAAAACTCGAAGGGAGATAAAAATATAATCCCATAGCGAAACATTTTATTTATTGACCACGAAACATTGTTTTACGAAATCATTTCTACATACGCGGTACGCCCTAATCGGGTTAAACTTTGCGAAACTGTCAAAACAGAGCGACAAATCCGTCAGCTTTATTTACACCTTATTAATCAAGAAAGGCAGCGGCGGTCAAACTTCGGGAAACTGTCAATACAGAGCGGCAAATCCGTCAACTTTCAGCTTATTAATCAAGAAGAGCAGCGAGTGGTACTACATTCGACAAATAAGAAGGAATTACTGCCTAGAGTCATCGCGTGAAGGTAGTTGTTTTGACTATTTACCAAACAATCAATTCTTTAGAAGTAAAATTGTGAACTCTTTTAAATACCAGTGCAATGTAAATTCCAGTGAAAACGAACTTCAACACGGCAGCACTTTCCATTTAGCGAATGTACAACCGATTCACTCACCGGTCAAAATACTAATGTTTCTTATTTTATTGGCGTAAGTTTTAGAAAGAACACTCTCTAAGAGAGAAGTAAAAGAGATTGACTTTTTGAAAAGGTCAATAATCCTGAATCAAAATCAACAACATGGAAATAATGCCGAGGAGTTCCGTGAGAAAAATCGGACGTAGATAAAAATATAACCTCATAGCGAAACATTTCATTTATTGTGCACAAATTGGCAACGAAACATCGTTTTTAAGAAATCATTTTTTCACATACGCGGTACGATTACATGGAGCTAAATTAAAAGTTGGCAGACAAACTTCGCGAAACGTCATACAGAGCGCAAATTATCCTTTCACTTTTAGCTTATTAATCAAGGTATACCACATTCGCTAAATAAGCATGGAATTCCTGCCAAAAATAATCGATTGAGGGATCGGGAGGTAGTTGTTTTCAGTGATTATTAACCGATCAATCAATTCTTTACGAATGGAATGTTTTAAAATTCTTTCACAGTGTTAACGAAATGAACATTTATAGCGCATACACTTCAACGCGGCAGCAATCTTTCCGTTGGGCGAATGTACAACCCATTCACTAACCGGTCAAAATAATATATTCTGGTTTTATTGGGATAATTTTTTAAAAAGAACACTTTGTAAGAGATAAGTAAAACAGATTGGCGTTTTGAAAAGGCTCCCACCCTCACAGTGGAATTTTTTTCATTCAAGAGTAAGCTTAAAATCAACAACAACAACACATTGTAATTCCGTACGAAAACTCGGCGAGAGAAAAAATATAGCCTATAACTAGTTCTCTCGGTTAACTCAACCAACGGAGAGAATTTATCTAGAGGGTATTTTTTTGGCTATGTACTCAGGTCGTCCATTGAGAAAGCTCTTTCACTTTTCCCAGTCTAATGACATGCAAATTAGTTTTAGCGCGAAAGTTATTCTTCGCGGGAAAATAATGGCTTCTAACTGAACGCCTGTTTCAGATTACAACTACGTGCAGATTACAAAGTAGCATCATTAGCGTAAACTTGATTAATACAATTGGTTTATTATTAACACATTGCAAAAACAGAAATAAACTCACCTTCGCAAATTTGACCGGAAATCGGTTCCCCGGTCCGTTACGCGTTACAACACAACCTCAAGGCTATCCATTTCTGACAAATTCAAGGTCTCCAAATTGTTTTGAAGCTCTTGCAGTCTACATTTAACTGCCGTTGAGTAAACCGGATTCTTGATTTTGTGACTAGTTGCTCATCTGAGAAAATGTCTGTGAACTCTGAACTTGCCGGGTTGGTGATTCTTTCATTATAGCGCAGTCCACGTGCAAAACATAGCCTTTCATTCTGAGGATGAATAAACGTTTTGTTGCTGGTACAGAAAGCCATTCTTGATCGGATTCAACAGCCGACTGCAGCCTTCACTAAAGATGTCTGTTTAAAGTTGAAACATTCTGATCCACCCACTGTCTTAGCCCAGAAGGAGATATTCGCTGAATGTGTAAGACGCACAGTACACGTTTCTGTGGAGAGCTGTTCCTGGTATTTTCGCAGTTTCCTCCACCCTCCCCACCCCTGCAAGACCAATTTGCATGGAAAAGCAAAGAAAACGATTCCGTGACTGCTACACCTGTCTGGTGCAGATCTTTCGGCCGCACAGAACTCTGACAAAAATGTAGACTGTCTTGCAGCCGAATCAAGCATTTAAAAAAAAAACTAAATGCGAATGATGACGCGCTTTTCAGCTGGTAAAACTGAAGCAGTGTTAAAATAACTAAACTAGATTTATCAAGATTTCCGGCGATCTTTGCGGCCATCGCGGATTGAAATTAAGAAAGGGACAACTGAAATAGACATACAGACACTTGCATTCATTAAACAAAAGTGCACACTAAAACAGATATACGGACACTTATGCTTATTACACAAAAGTGGACACTGAACAGACACACCCACGCTTGTGTTTATTAAGCAACGACCATCGAGACAGACATACGGACCCTGAAACAGACATACATACACTTGTGCTTATTAAACAAAAGTGACCACTGAAAGAGACACACGGACACTGTGTTTAGTAAACAAAAGTGGACACTGAACAGACATACGCACATTACTGCTTATTAAACAAAAGTGGACACTGAGCAGACATACGGACGTTAGTGCTTATTCAACAAAAGCCACCACTGAAACAGACATACGGACACTTGTGCTTATTAAACAAACGTGACTACTGAAAAAGCATACGGACACTTGTGCTTATTAAACAAAAGTGAACACTGAAGAGACATACACACGCTTGTGTTTATTAAGCAAAAGTGACCATTGAGACAGACATACGGACCCTGAAACAGACATACATACACTTGTGCTTATTAAACAAAAGTGACCAGTCAAACAGACATATCGGCACTTGTGCTTATTAAACAAAAGTGGACACTGAACAGACATACGCACATTTGTCTTTATTGAACAAAAGTGACCACTGAAAAAGACATACGGACACTTGTGCTTATTAAACAAAAGTGACCACTGAAAAAGACATACGGACACTTGTGCTTATTGCACAAAAGTCGGACCACTGAAAAACATACGGACACTTGTGCTCATTAAACAAAAGTGACCACTGAAAAAGACATACGGACACTTGTGCTTATTAAACAAAAGTGGCCACTCAAACAGACATACGGACACTTGTGCTTATTAAACAAAAGTGACCACTGAAAAAGACATACGGACACTTGTGCTTATTGCACAAAAGTCGGACCACTGAAAAACATACGGACACTTGTGCTCATTAAACAAAAGTGGACACTGAAAAAGACATACGGACACTTGTGCTTATTAAACAAAAGTGGCCACTGAAAAAGACATACGGACACTTGTGCTTATTAAACAAAAGTGACCACTCTAACAGACATATGGACACTTGTGCTTGTTAAACAAAAGTGACCACTCAAGCAGACACACAAGCAGTTGTGCTTATTAAACAAAAGTGACCACTGAAACACATATGGACACTTGCGCTTATTAAACAAAAGTGACCACTGAAAAGACACATGGACACTTGTGCTTGTTAAACAAAAGTGACCACTCAAGCAGACACACAGGCAGTTGTGCTTATTAAACAAAAGTGGACACTGAGAAGAAATACGGACACTTGTATTTATTAAACCAAACGTGGACATTGAAGAGACATACACACCCTTGTCCTCGTTAAACAAAAGTGGACACGCACACTTGTGCTTATTAAACAAAAGTGGACACGCACACTTGTGCTTATTAAACAAAAGTGGACACTGAAAAGAAATACGGACACTTGTATTTATTAAACAAAAGTGGACAATGAACAGACATACACACCCTTGTCCTCGTTAAACAAAAGTGGACACGCACACTTGTGCTTATTAAACAAAAGTGATCAGTGAAACAGTCATATGGACACTAAAAGAGACATATGCACACTTGTGTTTAACAAACAAAAGGGGACACTGAACAGAGATATGGAGACTTCTGTTTATTAAACAAAAGTGGACACTGAACAGACGTACGCACACTTCTTCTTATTAAACAAAAGTGGTCACTCAGCAGACATACGGACATTTGTGGTTATTATAAAAAAACGGACATTGAACAGACAAATGGACACTTCAGTTTATTAAACAAAAGTGGACACTGAACCGACATATACGCATACTTGTTTTTATTACACAAAAGTGACCACTGAACACAAACAGGGATACTTGAGCTTATTAAACCAAATATCACTACTGAAAAACACATATGGACACTGAAACAAACATATGCACTTCTGCTTATTAAACAAAAGTGACCACTGAAAGAAACATACGGACACTGATACAGACATCTGCACACTTGTGTTTATTAAACAAAAGTGAACAATTAAACAGACAACGGGCACTTGCATTCATTAAACATAAGTGCACACTAAAACAGATATACGGACACTTATGCCTCTTAAACAAAAGTGGACACTGAAGAGACATACACACGCTTGTGTTTATTAAGGAAAATTACAAACGGACCCTGAGACAGACATACACACACTTGTGCTTATTAAACAAAAGTGACCACTGAAAAAGATATACGGACACTTGTGCTTATTAAACAAAAGTGACCACTCATACAGACATATGGACACTTGTGCTTATTAAACAAAAGTGACCACTGAAAAAGACATATGGACACTTGTGCTTATTAAACAAAAGTGGACACTGAACAGACATACGCACATTTATCTTTATTGAACAAAAGTGACCACTGAAAAAGACATACGGACACTTGTGCTTATTAAACAAAAGTGACTACTGAAACAGATTTACAGACACTTATGCTTATTAAACAAAAGTGGACACTGCACAGACATACGCACATTAGTGCTTATTAAATAAAAGCAGACACCGAACAGACATACGCACACTAGTGCTTATTAAACAAAAGTGGACACTGAACAGACATAATTTTATGGACTCTTGTGCTTAAAAAACAACAGTGGACAGTAAACAGACATACGGACACTTGTGCTTATTAAACGAAAGGGGACACTGAACATATTGTGCGTATGTCTGTTTCAGTGGTCACTTTTGTTTAACAAGCACAAGTGTGTATGTGTGTTCAGTGTCCACATTTGTTTAATAAGCACAAGTGTCCGTATGTCTTTTCAGTGTCCACTTTTGTTTAATAAGCACAAGTGTCCGTATGTCTGTTCAGTGTCCACTTTTGTTTAATAAGCACAAGTGTCCGTATGTCTGTTCAGTGTCCACTTTTGTTTAATAAGCACAAGTGTCCGTATGTCTGTTGTGTCCACTTTTGTTTAATAAGCACAAGCGTGGGTGCATGTCTGTTCAGTGTCCACATTTGTTTAATAAGCACAAGTGTCCGTATGTCTGTTCAGTGTCCACTTTTGTTTAATAAGCACAAGTGTCCGTATGTCTGTTCAGTGTCCACTTTTATTTAATAAGCACAAGTGTCCGTATGTCTGTTCAGTGTCCACTTTTGTTTAATAAGCACAAGCGTGGGTGTGTCTGTTCAGTGTCCACATTTGTTTAATAAGCACAAGTGTCCGTATGTCTGTTCAGTGTCCACTTTTGTTTAATAAGCACAAGTGTCCGTATGTCTGTTCAGTGTCCACTTTTGTTTAATAAGCACAAGTGTCCGTATGTCTGTTCAGTGTCCACTTTTGTTTAATAAGCACAAGCGTGGGTGCATGTCTGTTCAGTGTCCACATTTGTTTAATAAGCACAAGTGTCCGTATGTCTGTTCAGTGTCCACTTTTGTTTAATAAGCACAAGTGTCCGTATGTCTGTTCAGTGTCCACTTTTGTTTAATAAGCACAAGTGTCCGTATGTCTGTTCAGTGTCCACTTTTGTTTAATAAGCACAAGCGTGGGTGTGTCTGTTCAGTGTCCACATTTGTTTATTAAGCACAAGTGTCCGTATGTCTGTTCAGTGTCCACTTTTGTTTAATAAGCACAAGTGTCCGTATGTCTGTTCAGTGTCCACTTTTGTTAATAAGCACAAGTGTCCGTATGTCTGTTCAGTGTCCACTTTTGTTTAATAAGCACAAGTGTCCGTATGTCTGTTCAGTGTCCACTTTTGTTAATAAGCACAAGTGTCCGTATGTCTGTTCAGTGTCCACTTTTGTTTAATAAGCACAAGTGTCCGTATGTCTGTTCAGTGTCCACTTTTGTTTAATAAGCACAAGCGTGGGTGTGTCTGTTCAGTGTCCACATTTGTTTAATAAGCACAAGTGTCCGTATGTCTGTTCAGTGTCCACTTTTGTTTAATAAGCACAAGTGTCCGTATGTCTGTTCAGTGTCCACTTTTGTTTAATAAGCACAAGTGTCCGTGTTTCTGTTCAGTGGTCACTTTTATTTAATACACAGAAGTCTCCATATCTCTGTTCAGTGTCCCCTTTTGTTTATTAAACACAAGTGTGCATATGTCTCTTTTAGTGTCCGTATGACTGTTTCACTCATCACTTTTGTTTAATAAGCACAAGTATGCATGTCCACTTTTGTGTTAATGAGGCAAGGGTGTGTATGTCTGCTCAGTGTCCACTTTTGTTTAATATAAACAGAAGTGTCTGTATGTCTCTTCAATGTCCACATTTGGTTTAATAAGCACAAGTGTCCGTATGTCTTTTCAGTGTCCACGTTTGTTTAACAAAGACAAGTGTGCGTATCTCTGTTCAGTGTCCACTTTTATTTAATAAGCACAAGTGTCCATATGTCTGTTTGAGTGGTCACTTTTGTTTAATAAGCACAAGTGTCCGTATGTCTTTTTCAGTGGTCACTTTTGTTTAATGAGCACAAGTGTCCGTATGTCTGTTCAGTGTCCACTTTTATTTAATAAGCACAAGTGTCCATATGTCTGTTTGAGTGGTCACTTTTGTTTAATGAGCACAAGTGTCCGTATGTTTTTCAGTGGTCCGACTTTTGTGCAATAAGCACAAGTGTCCGTATGTCTTTTTCAGTGGTCACTTTTGTTTAATAAGCACAAGAGTCCGTATGTCTGTTTGAGTGGCCACTTTTGTTTAATAAGCACAAGAGTCCGTATGTCTGTTTGAGTGGTCACTTTTGTTTAATAAGCACAAGTGTCCATATGTCTTTTTCAGTGGTCACTTTTGTTTAATAAGCACAAGTGTCCGTATGTCTTTTTCAGTGGTCACTTTTGTTTAATAAGCACAAGTGTCCGTATGTCTTTTTCAGTGGTCACTTTTGTTTAATAAGCACAAATCAGTGTCCATATGTCTGTTTGAGTGGTCACTTTTGTTGAATAAGCACAAGTATCCGTATGTCTTTTTCAGTGGTCACTTTTGTTTAATAAGCACAAGTGTCTGTATGTCTGTTAAAGTAGTCACTTTTGTTTAATAAGCACAAGTGTCCGTATGTCTTTTTCAGTGGTCACTTTTGTTTAATAAGCACAAGTGTCCGTATGTCTTTTTCAGTGGTCACTTTTGTTCAATAAAGACAAATCTGCATCTGTCTGTTCAGTGTCCACTTTTGTTTAATAAGCACAAGTGTCCATATGTCTGTTTGAGTGGTCACTTTTGTTTAATAAGCACAAGTGTGTGTATGTCTGTTTCAGGGTGCCTGTGTCTGTCTCAATGGTCACTTTTGCTTAATAAACGCAAGCGTGTGTATGTCTCTTAATTCAGTGTCCACTTTTGTTTAATAAGCATAAGTGTCCGTATATCTGTTTTAGTGTGCACTTTTGTTTAATGAATGCAAGTGTCTGTATGTCTATTTCAGTTGTCCCTTTCTTGATTTCAATCCGCGATGGCCGCAAACATCGCCGGAAGTCTTGATATATCTAGTTTAGTTATTTTAACACTGGTTCAGTTTTAACAGCTGAAAGCGCGTCATCATTCGCATTTAGTTTTTTTTTTTTAATGCTTGATTCGGCTGCAAGACAGTCTACATTTTTGTCAGAGTTCTGTGCGGCCGAAAGATCTGCGCCAGACAGGTGTAGCAGTCACGGAATCGTTTTCTTTGCTTTTCCATGCAAGCTGCTCTTGCAGGGGTGGGGAGGGTGGAGGAAACTGCGAAAATACCAGGAACAGCTCTCCACAGAAACGTGTACTGTGCGTCTTACACATTCAGCGAATATCTCCTTCTGGGCTAAGACAGTGGGTGGATCAGAATGTTTCAACTTCAAACAGACATCTTTAGTGAAGGCTGCAGTCGGCTGTTGAATCCGATCAAGAATGGCTTTCTGTACCAGCAACAAAACGTTAGTTCATCCTCAGAATGAAAGGCTATGTTTTGCACGTGGACTGCGCTATAATGAAAGAATCACCAACCCGGCAAGTTCAGAGTTCACAGACATTTTCTCAGATGAGCAACTAGTCACAAAATCAAGAATCCGGTTTACTCAACGGCAGTTAAATGTAGACTGCAAGAGCTTCAAAACAATTTGGAGACCTTGAATTTGTCAGAAATGGATAGCCTTGAGGTTGTGTTGTAACGCGTAACGGACCGGGGAACCGATTTCCGGTCAAATTTGCGAAGGTGAGTTTATTTCTGTTTTTGCAATGTGTTAATAATAAACCAATTGTATTAATCAAGTTTATGCTAATGATGCTACTTTGTAATCTGCACGTAGTTGTAATCCGAAACAGGCCTTCAGTTAGAAGCCATTATTTTCCCGCGAAGAATAGCTTTCGCGCTAAAACTACTTTGCATGTCATTAGGCTGGGAAAAGTGAAAGAGCTTTCTCAATGAACGACCTGAGTACATAGCCAAAAAAATACACTCTCGATAAATTCTCTCCGTTGGTTGAGTTAACCGAGAGAACTAGTTATAGGTTATATTTTTTCTCTCGCCCAGTTTTCGTACGGAACTCGACGGAACACAGCGTATTTAATTACAATCTGTTGTTGTTGATTTTAAACTTACTCTTGAATGAAAAAAATCCCACTGTGACGGTGGGAGCCTTTTCAAAACGACAATCTGTTTTACTTATCTCTTACAAAGTGTTCTTTTTAAAAATTATCCCAATAAAATCAGAATATATGATTTTGACCGGTTAGTGAATCAGTTTTACATTCGCCCATCGGAAAGATTGCTGCCGCGTTGAAGTGTATGCGCTATAAATGTTCATTTCGTTAACACTGTGAAGGAATTTTAAAACATTCCATTAGTAAAGAATTGATTGATCGGTTAATAATCACTGAAAACAACTACCTCCCGATCCCTCACTCGATTATTTTTGGCAGGAATTCTATACTTGCCAACTTTTTGCGATTCATAGGCGTGACATTGTTATCCTGAGAGTGTCAAGATTTTTCGTAGGGGACCGATAGTATCCGAAGATGTCCGACGATTTCCGAAGACGTCCGAAGATTTCCAAAGACGTTCCGAAGACGTTCCGATTTATGGCCTGATGGCCAGTAAACCGATGCTTTGATCATTTCAACGAGTATGACCATATGTCTCCAGTGGCTTTCCCTACTAAAATCCGAAATTTCGCGAAAGTACGATCATTATTTTCTCGCATTAGTTCGAGTTTATTTAAATACTTTATAATTTTTTTCAAAATGAGTCGGTTAAAGCTGTAAAGGTTCAAAATTTTCCACCAGGCGTGAGAAATGGGAACGCAGGCGTGAGTAGGCGTGAGATCGCAGTTTTCGATCCGCAGGCGTGACAATCACGCCTTAGGCGTGACACTTGGCAGGTATAGAATTCCCTGCTTATTTAGAGAATGTGGTATACCTTGATTGATAAGCTAAAAGTGAAAGGATAATTTGCCGCTCTGTATGACGTTTCGCGAAGTTTTTCTGCCAACTTTTAATTTAGCTCTATGTCATCGTGCCGCGTATGTGAAAAAATGATTTCTTAAAAACGATGTTTCGTTGCCAATTTGTGCACAATAAATGAAATGTTTCGCTATGAGGTTATATTTTTATCTACGTCCGAGATTTCTCACGGGACTCCTCGGCATTATTTCCATTACTGGATGTGTTGTTGTTGATTTTGATTCAGGATTCTTGACCTTTTCAAAAAGTCGATCTCTTTTACTTTTCTCTTAGAGAGTGTTCTTTCTAAAACTTACGCCAATAAAATAAGAAACATTAGTATTTTGACCGGAGACTCCGAGAGTGAATCGGTTGCACATTCGCTAAATGGAAAGTGCTGCCGTGTTGAAGTTCGTTTTCACTGGAATTTACATTGCTCTGGTATCCTAAAAAGAGTTCACAATTTTACTCCTAAAGAATTGATTGTTTGGTTAATAGTCAAAACAACTACCTTCACGCGATGATTTTTGGCAGTAATTCCTTCTTATTTGTCGAATGTAGTACCACTCGCTGCTTTTCTTGATTAATAAGCTGAAAGTTGACGGATTTGCCGCTCTGTATTAACAGTTTCGCGAAGTTTGACCGCCGCTGCCTTTCTTGCTTAATTAGCTGAAAATAAAGCTGACGGATTTGCCGCTCTGTTTTCCGATTAGAGCGTACCGCGTATGTAGAAATGATTTCGTAAAACAATGTTTCGTGGTCAATAAATAAAATGTTTCGCTATGGGATTATATTTTTATCTCCCTCCGAGTTTTCTTAGGGAAATCCGACGTATTCTCGTTTTCACATTACCTGCAAATTAAATGTGTTGTTATCGGATCAAATTAGACTGGCGAATTCTTGGTACAAAACTCTTGAACGAAAATTAGTTCCGCTGCTAAGAAAGGAGCTTTTCTAGATCGAAGGTCAAACTGTTCTACTTTTCTATTAGGGAATTTTTTTTTAAAGCGAGGGGAAAGAATTGTGAATCTTTAAATTGTGAATCGATTGATAATGCCCCGCTCGGTGTTGTTCATTTCGCCGTGTTTTGATTAAATTTGGCGGTTCTCGGACGAAGTTAGAAATAAGTCATGAGATCTTTTTGTTGTTTGTTGTTAAATTTTAGTTTTAGAAGTGTCTGGATGGTTTATACAGTTTTTTGCAGCATTTCATCTGTTAATTCATTGCTCTGACTTTTGTTTACAGAAATCGTGAACGTGGAAGAATCCCTAAGTTCATAAAGAACATAATTGCTGCGCTGTACTGTGTTGTTCGTTTCGCTGTGTCAGTTATTTTTATCTCTCTGTCGAAAGAAACAATAAACCGTGAATTAAAATTTCCTCTTCATTGTATTTCAGGTTTAGACAGCTCTGAATATTCTCTGTACGTTCTCTTTATCTGGATTATTCGCTCTGTTAAAGTGTTGAGTTTCGTTGTCTCTGTTTACAGAAATCGCGTACGTGAAAGATCTCACGGCTTCGCCAGATCGCTCAATCGATCGCGCTGCGAAGTCTTACTTTTGAAAAATTTCGGCCACTAAAGTAAAAGTTATGATTTTTTCCTGGTAAATTGAAAGGATTCCCGCACTTGCCTTCGGCTAGATAGGTATTTTCTCATAAAGCTGTTCTGTTAAGTAGTTTTCGCCCTCGATATTTTTTTCCGTAATGGCGGCTCAAGCCGACAAAACTTCTGTTTACAAAGTCTGTCCGCACTTTTGGTTAATAACCCAAACATATACCTTTATTTGCTTAATAGGCAGGAATTTTCTGGCTATTAAGCAAAAGGTGCCTGTTAATAAGCAAAAAGTGTTACCTTTTTTGCTTAATAACACAAAAGTTGCGTCCTTTTTGATTAACAAGCAAATTTGACGTGTCAAACCTGCTTATTAAGTAGAAAAGACGGGCAATTTGTTTAGTAAGCGTAGGAAATCGAGTTCGGAAACAATCTGACAGTCCGGAAACAATCTGACTCCTGTTTTAAGCGAATTGGCAGATGTGACTGCTTGCTTGATTTTGTCTACGGCCAACTGGTGTTCTGGGCCCCACTGGAACTCGCTGTCCTTCTTGGTCAGGTCCCAGAGGCAGGCTGATAAGGATGCTAGTTGTGGTACGAATCGGCTGAGAAATTGCACCATACCGAGAAAGGTTTGGAGGTCAGCCAGGCTCGGTGAAGGATCCATGTTGGTGATCGCTTCAATCTTCCGTGGGTCTGGTTTAAGGCCGCTGGCGCTGATGATATTGCCGAAGAAGGGTATTTCAGTACACCTTATCTTGCATTTGTCAGCATTGAAGCGAAGGCCGGTTTCACGTGCACGCTCCATGACAGCTCTCAGGTTTGCATCATGGTCACTGAGGTCACGACCGTAGATAACTATATCGTCAGCGATACCAGTGACACCGGGGAGGTCACCAAATGCTTCGTCTACTTTCTTCTGGAAGATGTCCTGGGCGCAGATGAGGCCGAAGGGAAGCCTCAAGAATCGGTATCTGCCGTGTGGTGAATTAAAAGTGGTGCACAGTGAACTTTCATTGTCAAGTTTGATATTCCAGTATCCACTGCGGGCATCCACAATAGAGAAGTATCTTGCGCCACTCAACTTTGGTAGGATGTCTTCAAGTGTTGGAGTGCGGTGGTGTGGCCGTTTGATGGCACGATTGAGGTCTTTGGGGTCGAGACACAGTCGGAGTGTGCCATTGCTCTTGGTAACACAGACCAACGAGTTAACCCAGTCAGTAGGTTCATCTACTTTGGTTATGATACCTTGCTGCACCAGTGCTTCTAGCTCCTTTTTGAGTGACTCACGCAGTGCTTCAGGTACTCGCTGTGGGGGGTGAATGACTGGTGGGACTGCGGGGTCCAAGGTAATATGAAACTCTCCTTTGAAACAGTCGATGCCCTCAAAGCAGTCCTGATACTGGCAAAGAAGCTCCTTCTTTGCCTCTGTGCTGCCGAGGGGGTCCTGTTTAGCAGTGGTCAGACTGTAGTTAAGAGTGACGAGTCTCAAATCCCGGCAGGTGGGTAGCCCCAGGATGGTCGGTCCAGTCGTGTTCACGACGTGGAATGGATACGGTTTGGAGTGACCGCCATGTGATAAGCGAAGCTCGCAAGTGCCATAGTGCTGTATAGTATGACCACCAAAGGCTGTGATGGTTATGTCCGAAGAGGCCAGACCTAAGGGTGCACCATCTGGGCTGCATGCAGACTGGGGATGCAGCTGTTTGTATGTGTTTACAGGAATGACGTTTCCTTCAGCTCCCGTGTCGATCTTGCACAGTACAGGCATCGTGCTTTGACCCACATCCACTCCTATCTGTATCAGGGCTTGAGTGTCTGTTGCCGAGACGCTGCCTATGTACAGGGAGTGGAAGTACAGCTGTGGGGTGTCTTGCATGTGCGAAGTGCTGCTCGGTGCTGTCGGGAATTCGGTGTCAGGGTCAGTGGTGTCTAGAGCGTGTATCCCCTGTTGCTGCTTGTGTTGGATGTCCTTGGGTTGCACTTGGCCAGCTCTTGTTCTTGGGCGGGAACGACAAACAGACTTCCAGTGGCCAAGCTTGCCACAGTTTTCACACCTTGTCCCATATGCTGGACATGATCTTCTTGGTGGGTTGTGGAATGTGCCACAGTTGCCGCATTTGGCGTCTTGGGTTCCCTTTGCTGGTAGACTGTTCGTGTTGGGATCCCTGTGCCTTGGGTTTCGGCCATGTTGTTTCAGGGCATCAATCGTGGTAGTTTGGCTACCTCTGATGTCTTGTAATTGGTTGCTGGTTGCCTCTTGCGTCCGTGCTATGCTTACAGCTTTGTTGAGAGTCAAGGTGGAGTCGTATTCAAGAAGCTTTGACTGGACGCGCGGGTTGTTGGACCCGAAAATCAGGGCATCAATAATGTGTTCGTCAGGATTCGTGTACTTGCATTCCGTTACGAGGATACGGACTTTTTTTAGGAATGAATCTACGGATTCATCAGGTTCCTGTTTTAGGGTGCGGAGTTTGTAGCGTGCTAGTCTGAAGTTGCATCGCGGCGCCACGCTAAGTTTCTTCTTGTCGTCAGCTGTTAGCGTCCACGTGGACACCAGCTCGATGCCTTCTTCACCGGACCAAATCAGAAGGTAACTCACTTGCTCTTCCTCGCTTTTATCCTTTAGCGGACCGGAGAAGTATAGCTGGCATAGGTTCTTGAATTTTTTGAGCGCTTGCGGCGCGTCGGTCGAAGACCAATCCATGCGTGGAGTTGGCAGCCCGGCGAGTTCCGCCATGTTGTCTTCCTGTGGTGTAGAAAATGTGGTGTTTCAACGGGTCGAACGACGACAAAGAAACCGACCTGGTTTCAGAGTTCGCTTGAGTGAAAGCACTAACAGTATAATCCCGCTCCTGGCACCATGTTGTGGTTTTGATTCACGAAGAAAGAACAGCGATGGCACAATAATACGTGTTTATTTATATCCGAGCGTGCCGAGAGTGAAGCACTCTGCGCATGCGCGTACAAGAAGTGTGTTACATAACAAACTATGACACTGTACTACATGTACTGTGGTGTAGATAGAATTAGAGTATGGTTTACGTTCACCTTAGCTTAATATTAGTGCATGGTAAATAAATTTATTGTTTATGAGCCAAAGTTTTATTAATCAGAATATTTTTCTTCAGGGTCTACATATGTACACATTGTATGTACTCCCAGTTCTACAGCAAAACAGTTTGTTGATTCACATTGTACATGGCAAAGAATGCATCACACTTGATGAGGTAAGTTACTCAAACATATACATTAGAATCCTCATTGTAACACTTCAATTTGTATTGCTTAGATCTGTTTTCTTTAAACATACCGGTAGTAAGTGTAACATGTAATTAGGCTTTGGGTCGCAGGCTGTCCTTCAGGGATTATGACAGAATTACGAGTTTGGAGTTGTTGAACTTTTCCATGGATTCATGTCATATCAAGGCAATATCTCCTTGGTGATAACTGCTTGAATTATTAAGACATGAATACTTCATGTAGATTATAGTGGACTACATGTACATGTACATTGTGACTACAATATTGAACAGTCACTGAAACAAACACCATGTGCTAAATATTTTAAATAACTTCAGAGATTGGTCATGCATTAACCAAAAATGATTATATTTTTTAAGATGGTGGAGTAACCAGGATGAGACATTAAAAATGGGCTCAACATGTTGTGTATAGCAAGCAGAACATTTATAGTAAATAATCCCTTGACTTAAATCAAACCCCTGACCTTCTGCACTCCAGCTGAACTACATGATACATTTTACTAAATAAATTAAGCTGCAAGGAAACTGGTAGTGAGGTAGATAATCTTACTAGGTTCATACTACATCATGTCCTGCATTTTGCTAGAAAGGGCAGTGTTGAGGGCATCCTGACTGTATGGTGACCTTGTACATGTAAGCAATGACCTACAATATAGCTCCTTCTAGACTCGTGTAAGCTTCATTCTGTACAATAAAAGTGGTTAGAGCTCCTGATTGGTAAACGGGAACACCTCAGATTCAGCTTTTCTGGGGGTCTCATTCCATTTCAACACCTACATCTACACTCATAGGTCCAGGTGGATGGTAAAATACCATGTATTTGGCTCTCAGGCATGGCACACAGACCTCCTGCATTTGGTTGATATGCCAAACATTAAGCCTTAAGCCAAACATTTTCTTTTCTTACCTTCCCACTCATTCAATTAGAACATAATTATTAGTTTGAGAATTTTGAGAACCCATACATGAACATGTGAAAGCCATCACCATGTATTCACTAACTACAGTGTTCTTTTATGGTGTATCAAAAAATTCTTCTCTGGTTAGTGGTTTTAAGGATTTGAAATGGTCTATCACTGTAATGCTAAATCAATGTGAATGTCACTCAAGTGAGAGCTTAGCTTCATATATCATTCTTATTGTGCCACTCAGGCCTCCACATCTTTGAAACACACTACTTGACTGTTTACTTTATTTTGTTTACTACTTGAACTGTAATTGTTGTGGTTCAAATTTTTCTTTAGTTTGAAACTTTTCAAACCAGATTAATTTTTATTTTCCTTTGCCTTAGATTTTGGTAATGAATCTGAGACAAAGGGAAATAAAAATTATACTGGTTTGAAAATTTTTAAACCAAAGAAAAATTTGAACCACAACCTGTACATGTACATATGTACCTTATATTTTATTGAAAATTAACGCTGCAACCTATTAATAATGTTGAGTGTATGACAGGTCTAGAATTTATATAAAATTTCGATTTTTTTTCCTAGGATCACATGTATAAGGCCATCAGAGGACCGAACTCAGAAGACTGCTAACAGCAAGTGAACTAAAGGCAGCCAAAACAGATAAGACCTATATGTAAAATCAGTGAAGGCGGTACTTGATGATTGTTGAATTGTATTTTCAATTTTGCCTCATAAACAAAAATATAAGGTACAAAATTATATTGAACTAATTTTATCATTTAACTCCTGTTGAAGATATGTTGAAAACAGACATTCTGAGGTAAACTGAATGTGCCCTTGTACCAAGAGCCCGGGAAAGCTAGGGTTTTGCCCCGGTCCAAGCCTGGTTGAAAAACCAGACCCTCGATTTGTCAACTTTAAATATCAGCAACTGGCCTTTAAATTGAGGGATATTGTATCGTGTCCAACAGCTGTTTTTTTGTTACCATTTTGGGTCAAGTTTCTAATGTTTCTCCCACTTATTTAAGAAATTCCCATTTATTCCTGACCATATTCCTATTTTTTCCCACCTATTCCCAAAAATTCCCAGTTATTCTTTAACATTCCTTGGAATTCCTAGGAATTTCTGAAAGTAACTGGGAATTCTATCTGTGATTTTCTTTTAGTTGGAATTCCTAGGAATTCCTAGGAATTTCAAGGCAGCACCATTTAAGCTTGGAATTCCTAAGAATTCTTAGGAATTCCAAGTCCAAATTTACCGTGAAAATTCACACCTCAGATTCTTAGGAATTCCTAGGAATTCTCAAGAATTCCTAAGAATTTTTTCCTAGGAATTCTTAGGATATTCTTAGGAATTCCTAGGAATTCTCAGAGTTATTTCGCAAGGGTCCATATACCATGACCTAGGTGATGCTCCTTGCACCAAGTCTATTGCGTTGTTCAATTGTCATAATTATACCAAGGCAGTATTGTTGTTCTATCATCCTCATTTTGACGTAACTCGGGACTTGGTACATGGCACACCACCCCATGACCTTAACCAAAACATTTTCCTGTTTGGTCCTGTGAGACAATGTTCACTAGCAACATGCACAAACTGCTTTTTTATTTTGGAAAACGTTAAGGACATGAATATAAAAGTGGACTTCATTCAATGTTACTAGTAATTAAATGGGCATTCTTCCCGCCCATTAGAATGGACGCCTTTGATGCAAAATTTATGTAAAATTGATCCATTGGAATATCTGCTATATTTTTATCTGATATTTAACAATTATTCTACGAGGGCGCGCTGGATATCGAATGATAGATAACCAACGAGGCGCGTAGCGCTGAGTTGGTTGTAATCATTTGATATCCAGCAAGCCCGAGTAGAATAATTGTTTTATTAAAAACTTAACCACTATTTAAAAAAACAAATTAAGAAAGAAAGGGAAAAAACGAGAAAAGAGCTAAAAGAGATAAAAAGGAACAAGAAGCGATCACATGAACGAGCAAAAAACGCGCCAAAACTGTGCGAAGAGTGGCAGCGTTTCATTGCAAAGCTGAATGAATCAATGAAACTGATCGAAAGTGAACGAAGTGGCACAAGTTTTGGAAACAAAATCTTCTAATTATTGGGTCTGAAATATGGTACGTGTTTGATTTTTCCTGAAACATTGTTGTAGTCATCGTTCAAAGCGGATTGAAGCTGTACGATTTCACCATATTAGCTGCTGGAGTTGAAACGGAACAAGTTTGTAGTCCGTTCGCACAACGCAGCCATCATTTGCATGCGTTGATGGAACTGAAAACAGAACTAATTTGAACTTGGAGAGGTAATTTCTATGCAGCTCAGTAGCAAGATTACTGTAGAGAGGATCATAAGAATTCACCATCATAGTTTGTTAAACGCAAAGCACAAAATGCAGTTGTTCTCGGTTTAGAGGTTGCGGACAGAATGGTAAAAACAACACTCAACTGGGAAAGCGATTCAACTCCTTTACATGGCATCCCATTTCTATCTGAACCGACCAACAGGTCCAAATGATTGTACGGGATCGCGTGTAATTGCTGTGCTGAGTCATGAAACCAAACTACCGTGGGTTGTCTGAGAAGGTGAAGTGTTGCTGGAAGAATTAGCAAAAGGACACTCAGGGGAATTCTCCGGCTGTCGCTCCACCTCTTGCTTTGTGAGCCAACATTTCGGGCAAATATGTTGCACCCATTTCCGTTCATTTCTGATCTGGCCATAATGATCTTTGGTGAAAGTACACTTCCCGGTTTGAAATGCCTTGCAAAACTGGACCGTAGCATTCTGTCTCACGAAACTGACGCGTTCGACGATCACGCCTGATTGGCGTGTCCGTGTAACAAGCGAGCCTCGAGATGTGCAAAGGAATCGCCCTAACGTAAACGACCGCACTCAATTTCGAGCAATACTGCTGCACGAAGACTGCGAACGCCCGGCCATGAAAATTGTGTAACCAAATACATAAGCGTCGCAAAGTGGTCAGTATGTGCATCACGCTCTTCGGCACTCAAACTAGGAAGGCGAAGGATAGAATCGAATCCGGCGGCAAATTCAGCTAGAGTCAAATTGTCATAAGCAACTTCTTTACTAATGTACGCGAGACTAAGTTGGCTCTGCGGCCAAACTTGAGGGTGCAACACCCGACTTGTGATTTTGGCCGTTTTTCCTGACCGCAACTTCTTACCTCGTTTGGCCCGATCTTTTCGCTTGCCATCCTCAACATCAGCAGAATCTTCCGAACCACTTGAATCAGAAAGGCCAAGTTGCTGAAGCTTAGTGTCAACGCGAGAACTTAAACCAGGTATCGCACGAATATCTTGAACAGTTAAAGACGGAGGAAGAGAAGACGATGCTTTAAGGGGCGGATCCTTTAGTTGTCCTCTGAGACGAGCATTCTGTTGTTGCAAAGATGATAACTCACGTTGTAGGTCACGAAGCTCAGATGTGCGAAGCAATTCCGTGTTTCCGCTCTCGCAGCTTCCAAGGCAGAACGTAGTGACTCAGCCGGATCAGAAGGAACAGGCAACGATGTCGGAAAAACTGAAAAACTCGCAACGAAAGGCTTGCAGTCCTGTTGCATAGGAGATGTATTAACCGATGCAGTCTTAACTGACCTGTTCGATCCCTTTAAACCTGGCGAAAGCCCCGCTTCTAAGGCGGCAAAATCAACTGGAGGGATCGCTCGACGATCACGCTTAGCTGCCATTTTAAAAGCAAACGAGAAAACAG
The DNA here is from genome assembly GCA_964030785.1 of Siderastrea siderea. Taxonomy (NCBI): domain Eukaryota; kingdom Metazoa; phylum Cnidaria; class Anthozoa; order Scleractinia; family Rhizangiidae; genus Siderastrea; species Siderastrea siderea. The sequence goes on along the minus strand of OZ034976.1, from coordinate 16,844,931 downwards.
AAAGAAAACGAATCACTGCAGCTAATAACGTTAGTTACAACAGCACGTACAACTACTGAACGAGCGAATCAAGAAATGGACCCTATTGCACAATACAATATACCGATAAACACGTGTTGAAATAAGATCCTAACTGTAACGTAACCCGACACGATGAAAGACATCAACCAACATGAAAACAACCGAAACAATGATCCCGATAAAGGGAATGAAAAATTTTGAGGCGCTCCCCAAAATAACCCAATGATTTGAACCTGTTGGAACACAGAGCTACAACCAGTGCAGGCAGACCAGTGTCAATTTTGCTTGTTATAGCCGCCAAAAATTTCGCCCTTCCTTCCCTCTTGTTTGGTAGTTTGTTTAGTACTAGTTAAGATTGCTCCATAATTTTCCCACCGACTCACCATGAATGTGTGGTAGTTTTTAGGTTTTTATTTTATTTTATGTCTTGTCTTCATAATTATTTTGAAGTGGAAAGCCTTCCTGATAAAACCTACCGTTTGTTTAATTTTTAATGATCGACGTGACCATCGATGAAAGAAATAAATTGTAAACACAATGCTTAATGTTAAAATTTCTATTTCTGTACAGTTTCTTGTTGTCTTAAGAAATCAAGGACAACGGAACAATTTTGATTTGTGTCTCAGTGATGCTGTTGGAAATTCTGCTTAATTTAAATTCGCTGCGAAGTAATTTTTCTCGTCCATTTTTCTCGCCGGGTTGCTCGCCAGGAAAAAACTTTCAGCTCACAGTGTTGTTGAGTGTTCATTGACCATATTTGGTCGCAGCAGGTATATGAGCTGATAGCCCAGCTCCGTTCAGCCAATCAAAATGCTAGAAATCTAATATACCTAGTCCAGTTTTTAATAAATTTTGATATATTCGTTATCTGATATATTTATGTCTGATATATTTGGAATATCTGCTATATTTTTGATTTGGATGTGAATTATGTCATTAATGTGAGAGATTCAACCAACTTTACTGAAAACAATTGGGAGTAGATACAGATTGAATTTGAATGTGGAGAACAAATGTTAACCTAAGTAGTAAAAAAGTAACCAAAAAGTTTTGAGGTACTGTAGCCGGTGGTATTGAACTGTGCATATCAAGATTTGTATAGGGTAGTTTTCATTTGAGTGGCAAAACTAATTCATGTTCGATATGGGTTTGTGTTAATTACTCTGTAGATAGTTGGAAAAACCTGACCATTTTCCCACCATGAGCTACCATTAAGGCCCATTCTTTTAGGACTATCGTGTTTATTCCTGTTTACGGTTTAGGAATACATGGAATATCCACTCGCAAAAGAATGCTCGCCCTCTAAACGGAATTATACTCATGGTGGAGGTGACTTGAGAGCTGCTTTCTCTGCCCATGAACTAATCCAAAATAGGTATACAGCTACTTAACCCCATTCTGCCTGGGCTTTTTGAGTTTCTGAGCCGGGGGGGAGGGCACGAAAAGTATAAAAGCTCTTGCGATGAAACTTGGCACGTTTGTAGCACATCCTGAGCTTAACAGATTGGGCTTATGATGTGTCAATTATGACGTGTCGTGGCGTCACAATAACGTCACAAAGCCGCTATTTTGAATTTGAGGCCGCCATCTTGAATCCCAAACCTGCAGTCACACAGCTGACAATGACGTCACCAAAAAATATATGATTTTGTTTTAAGAAGCATACTTAGTCAAAACAAGCACACAAAAGTAAAAAATTATCTTCTTCTCACAAACGAAGGGGGAAAACCTGAAAAACAGACTCAAAAAAACAGAAAATAGTCAAAATACACTTCTAAGAAGACGGTTGCTATGGAAACGTCAATCATCATAGACACGTTATTGACACAGGTAAATTTTCACTGAAAAATTTTAGGAAAATTAACGAGATTTGGTGATTATTCGTCTAGCCGTTTAAAAGTTATAATTCGTTAAAGTCAGCGAGGGCACAATGTGCCCTCCCCCCCTCCCCCAACCAGAGTAGGGTTAATATTTGCTAGCAAAAATTTTCGAAAAGAATGCACACGTATTCTGCCTGTTCTGAGTAAACCGTATGCTGTTCATTTTGTCCATTGTGGATTGGAAGCAGAATTAACGGATGGAGTTGGATTCCATTCATTCAGAATGACATTCCATTCATTTTAAAAACGAATAGCTGTCAAAAGAACACAATTACCATCTATTAAGAGTATTCCCATTTCAGAATAGACTCAAAAGAGCATGCCTTCCCTTGAAAACTGCACTATTCATAATATTCGTAATGATATGCAAAAATAAAACACGTGAAAATAACACATCCCAAACGACTCAATGCATGCAGGTATGTACACGTGGGTGTAGACAGGCTATAAATACCAAGTTGGAGCAGAACAACACTCCTTTCGTGCTTAGTTTCAGCCAGCGGAGCAGTGAAGGAAGGATCTCTTTTTCGAGTTCTTGACCCACGCGGATTTTTCCCCGATGGCTCAAGTGGCTGAAGCACAATTTCCTCAACCTTTGGCGCCTCCTGAAAACCAAGACGGAGCTGCATAAGCTGAAAACCCTCCCGTTGATCCAGCACAAGCGGCTCCTGCTCCACAGCCTGTTCAGAATAATGCGGACGAAACGCAAAATGAACTTGAGGTAAAATTCGTTGCCCTTTTTAAGTTTTTCTTGGGTTTTTGTATTTTCGTTGGTGAGATGGACCTTTATTTTGCACAGAATTTTCAGTCCTCCTCGTGGGCGTGATATAATGTCTTTTCTCATGGGTTCTTGCTTTGTTAGGTAACAGCATGCTTTCTTGTTTATTACATGCAATTGGCTTCTTTCTGACGGCATAATATTTCGTCCCTTGAGGCGGGGTTGTATTTTTTCATTTTAAATAAGTTCTCTTTAGCTGGTTTGTGTTTGCGTGGGTGGTTTCTTGTTTTCTACTCTTGGTTTGGTTTAACTATGGCCGCTATCTACTTGCGAACGCGTGGCTTGCACATTTTGTTCGGGTATTATTGTAGTCCGTGGTGAGTTTTTCACCAGGTTTATTCCGTAATTTGTTACAGATTATGTTATACGCCGTGTGTAGTCACGGGGGTGAGTTTTCCACCGGGTTAATTCTGTAATTTGTTACAGATTATGCTATACGCCCTGTGTAATCACGGGGGTGAGTTTTTTCACCAGGCTTATTCTGTAACTTGTTACAGATTATGTCATACGCCCTGTGCAATCACGGGGGTGAGTTTTTTCACCAGGTTTATTCTGTAATTTGTTACAGATTACGTTATACGCCGTGTGTAGTCACGGGGGTGAGTTTTTTCACCAGGTTTATTCTGTAATTTGTTGCAGGTTATGTTATACGCCGTGTGTAGTCACGGGGGTGAGTTTTTTCACCAGGTTTACCTGCAATTTGTTATCGACGTATTATCGATCATTTGATAGGTTCATAGGCTTATGAGTTGTTAATGAATTTTTAAACTGTTTAGAAATCGTGGCAACCTATTGTATTTACTTTGCAAAGTCTCTCCTATTGTCAAATACCTCAACAAAAAATTGATAAACGAATAACTGAAAATGCGTCGTGCAAATTGACCCAACAACACATTTTCATCCTCAATTTCAGCTAGCAAGGCGGAAAAAGTCTTCCCGTTTCCGTTTCCACTAAATCGGAAACCCCTAATACTTACTTGTAATTCTTAAGTGGTCACTTAAGTCTCTTTCTGCAACACCCCTAATTTACGGGGACACTTAAGTACGCACTAACGTGTTACGGGTGTTTTACACAACCGAGCCTAGATCACTAATAAAACGAAAGTTACTGATTAGCACTTGACAAAGTTTAGGCTTCTAGAGACAAGGACCACAGCAGGGGACATAAGGTCCTCTTACGTTACGTAAATTAACTGTCATTCACGGTTCTTTAATCATGCGTTGCACTGATCTGATTGGTAGCTCGGTTAACTTGCAGCGCATAAGATATGGTTGACAGAAGACGTATTACTAAGTTAGCGTAGCGGTTTTAAGTAAGCAGATATTGTCTTTGCTAATTTCGCTGGCCTTTTTGGAAAAACCCAACAAGCAAACAAGCAAGAGTCATCTGTACTGCAAACAAGTAAGTTGTCTGTAACAAGTATGGAGCAACGCGCAAAGGCTGAGCGGGCATGAAGCTCTCCTGCTTTGCCTGAGCCCAACAACGCCATTGATTCCAGCTTTATCATATTTGCTAGCTGTACTAGTCTATGCTTTAAGATCTGTTAGATACTAAAACCAACTGCGTAAACTTTGGTACTTGCTTACATAACTCGGGATCGGTGGAAAGTGGCCGATTTCGTTTGGAACCGAAAACAACGGTAATGATGTTAGGACCACCACAGCTTTGTACATTGAGACGGGCTTTGCGTGAGAGACTGTAAATAATGAAAAATGGCATTCTTATATTCTATGGCCTGGCTTTCTCTCCCTCGCAGAAAGTGGCAATTTTTCGTACGTACGACTTGTGAAAGTAGGGTGCAGTTTGAAATCAGCACATGTCCAGCGTCTAATTATTATTATTTTTTTTTCCTCCTATGCAAGGGGAATAAAATCTTTATTTCGGAAAGCTTGACCCTCCAATCCGTTACGTTAAAATTTAATGGCATAAATTAACAACATGTCTTTGAATTGCTTGTGCTCAGCAGTTTTTCGTAGCGTTTGTAAACTCTAAACTGTTTGCCTGTCTCTTTTTCCCGAATATCAAGCGCGAAGCATTAAAAAAGTAATCTACCATCAAACAACTTTGAATTGTAAAAACGTCAATCAATGTCCGCGGGTTTTGGGTTTTCCAAGAACCCAAAATAACATCTTTTCTAGTGTTGGTGGTTCTCAGTTAAATTAAGAATTAAAGGACTTTGGGTGTTAAAATTTTTGCACAATCACTCTCAATTCAGAATAAAAATAATTGTAAACATGCAACGTTTTAACATCATCGTGGTATCATTTTTAAGAACGGTTAGTAAAAAATACAGACCGCCTGCATGCTGGGTACGAAGTGCAGACTGAGAGCATGATGTACATTCACTGGTGCGAATCAGAGAAGAATAGCATTTTGATGTGTTTTAATTTGAAATAAAAATTACGTAAATTAGATGCGAGAAACCACAAGTAAAACAAACTAAAAGTCAGTCACGAAACCACTGCTCTCTTACACCTCGCTTTTTTCCTTGCATTTTTTCTGTATTATTATTATTATTATTATTATTATTATTATTATTAATTATATATCGGGCCTGTAGTGCATTGTCATATAAGTTTACGAAAGTTTAGTAGTACAGGTTGTTTAAGGATGATTGATTGCTTGATGATGTCCTATGGGGGTGGGAACGTAAGAGGACTCAATATTATTTGACAGTGGCTTTCTTGGGGACAAGGCTAGGTTATTGCAATGCCTTCGCCATGTTTATTTGGAGTTTTTATTCGACCAAGAGGGTTTTGGGCATTAAAAGGATCAAAATACGCCATTTAAAGGTTGAAAACAAGTAGGAGATTCCCGGTGTAAGTTACGCGCATGATAACAGTAAGTTACGCGCATGATAACAATGTTTGGGGGTGGGGGGAGGGGAGTATGAAAAGTCTGTCTTAAAGTTCGGTCTTTGTATTCAATTCACGCATTTAAAATCTACAATTGTGGCTAGAACGTTTGGTACACTAAGCAAAATTTTTATTAAAATTCCAATAATATCTACTCCCCCCAGAACGCTTTCCAATTTAAAATGAGATTTTCCAAAATCCAAAATTCTGTCATAAAAGCCAAATTTCGCAGGGTATAAAACGCGATTTCCGCCCGAAAATTTAAATACTTGAGTGCAGGCATACCATAAGTTGGAGTCATACCTGTTAACACGACGAAACTACTATTTTACGCAGTTTTTGTATTAAACCATATTTATTCTGAACAGAATTCCACACTAAACGTTTAGGTTAGTAGATGGAGACAAGAAATGGTCTATAAATTGTAGTATGGAAAAGGTATTGTTATTCTGCTAAATCCTGTAAAAATTCTACCCCCTCGCCCTCCTAAAATGCAGTAGATATACATTCATAAGCAGATAAACAATTATTTGCTACTTAAAAGCGGAGCCCGCACGCTAGCGCGTCAGCGGAGCACCATTACTAAGGAAATTTGGTAACCTATCATCAAGCCAAGAAATTTTGGTAGTGACGCAGTAGTCTAGCGACCGTCCGTACGTACGTCCGTCCGTCCGCACCACAGGGTCATCAATATGAAGTGGCATAGGCCGGATATAACCCTGTGCTGAATCCCGTGTTTTTGGCGCGAAATCGCCTGTTGACCCGTGTTGTAGCAAAACAAGCAAAGACAACAAAAGTCAAAAACAAATTTGGTAATGGGAAAATAGTTCAGAAGAATACTCAGTTGTCTTTTTGGTGGAAGGCAGAAAGTTCAATTTAGGCGAAAAAATTAGGCCATAAACTCCAGGCGAAAAGTTCAAATTTGCCTTCTCGGTTCTGTTGCAAACTCGGTCGGCACATCGCTTGAGTTCGCAGCTTTTCGCAGCAGTTTCGACGCCAAATATAGCAGAGCTAATGCTTTTTGTTTTTTTTTCCTGTCCCCAACTATGGTTTTCACGGCGGTCCGAACACATTTTGCCAGGAAAAACACCAGCATTTTCATGTTGATTGGCAGCTTGTCACGAAGAAAGAAATAAGTAGCAAAATTAAAATTAAAAGCTCATGGCCTAGTGGTCGAATCACCGGCTTATGACGCCGTCGAGCCGGGTTCGGCTCTCAAGGAGGACATCAATTTTTTTCTTTTTTGTTTGTTTTGTTTTGTTTTTTTGTTTTTTTAATTTAACGACTTGAATGAGAGTATATTTACAAATTAATAAGTGCCAGCAAAAAAAGAGAGGGGGGGGGGGGGCTCCTCTTTTAGGCTTGGCTAAATCTACATATTTATTTCTGATATCTATCTATTTAAGCCCTAATGAGTTGGATGTATATATTGTCATAAACAGCTGTAAAATAGTTTCTGAAATATAATGCTAAGGAATCTGCTGCACTGTAAGTTCAGCAAATGGGGACCTCAGGAATTATCCCTTTCTGCAAACACTTAATCTGTTAGACAAATTCCTTTATCGGGTCAAACTGTTTCACCATTGTCTGGCACAATTGCAAAGCAGATCATTTTCCTGAATTTGTTTGTATTTCTCAGAATACACGCAGTACATGTATACCTTGCCATTGATCATAGTTCTCTTGCTGAAAAACAAACCACGCTGCTTATATATTGCTGAGTAGTATAGTTAGTTAGCTTTTCGATGTGTCGTAAATTGTAACCTGTCATCATAGCATGGGTTTAATCAGAGCATAAAATTATGCTGGTTTGTTTGTTGTAGTTGATTTGTATTCAACAGCTAGGAAACTGATAAGCTGGTTTTCTTTCAATATTGTCGATATGAAAAAGCAATGAGCATATCTTCTCTTAACATGGTAGTGCTGCGTGACAATAATATATCATAGTGATGCCAAGTGGCACCGTACACTAGGCATTTTATCCTTGGGTAAATATCCCACAAGTAAGCTGTTTTTGTGTGTGACAAATCTTCCCAGAGTAGAAGTTGCCTCTGATATGCCAAAAAGAGCTAAAGAACTGCCCATGACAGTTCCAGAGGTATGACCTCTCATATGGGTTACCAAGCCTCTAACGTGGGTCAACCAATCATGTGGCCGAGAAATTGGCCAAACACACGAAATCATGTGCTTTGTTCATTTCTCCTGCCCCCTACATGTACATGTACACAAAAAAATCATGGTTTTATCAACTGAGGTGATATTGAGTAAATTGTCCACCGTAAAGAGATTCGGCAGCTGACGGTCAGGTCAATTTACTTTATCAAATCAGTTACGGTGAGACAAATAAGTTTATCAACTCAGTTGATAAAACCAAATTTTGTTTCACTCCCCGCTTCGATGCAGCATCACAGTTTCTTTAGAAAATAATCCCTACATGTACAGCTGTACTTGTAATCCTGCTCTCTACTGGACTTAAAGTTCGCAATAGATCGATTGTGAGTGTTACTGTGAATATTTTTACATTTAATCTAAAAATTTCTTGATACACATGAACATTTTTTTTTCTACAAACAGTGGCCACGATTTGCATTGTTTAAAGTTGTTGGCGTAGAACAAGAAAATCTGTTGTTGATACTAAATAAAATGGCGGCAAGCATTGCAGAAGGCTTAAATGAAGTCAATGTCTAGGTCCTTTTTTAAATAAGGTGCTGAGTTGCCATTGCTAAACTTAATTTTACAATTTTTATTGGTGTGAAGGTTGTCTTAGAAGAGCGAGGGTGACCAAAAACATTTTATAATTTCTTTCATGTTTACAAGGACATTTCTTCCCGAATCGAGTCAAACACTGTCTTACGAAAAAAGAGGTGTCCTGCGCAGCGTCTTATTGTTGAATAAAGGAAAACGAATGCCGACCTTTTGGCAATGCTACCTTTATTGTCGGAAAATATGAAGATGCGTTACTGGCGAGAAATTCAAAATTTTAAAAATGCGCCCAAAAAAGACTGTCTTACCCTAAGGTGATTTATCAGCATGTAACTGCAAACAGGAAGTCTATAAAAACCCAAATTTTACCCAACCCAAGGCAAATCCTCAAGGGGATCACTGGGCAAAAGTGCTAGTGTAATACGCTGATCAATTAAAAACTTTAACATCCATCCCTCCCAAGCATTTGAACTTTTTATGCTGGACTTGTTTAAAATTCCTAACCTCCTCCCCGTTGCCAAAAAAAGAACCAATAATTTGTTTTTACGTAAAATATTTTGCAAATTGTACAGTGCTCCGTCTACCAGCGCATCGCGCGTCTCTGATGTGTAAAATGTCCGAAAAGAAGCATAAAAGAATTCCAGCGTGGGTCCTTCTGGACGTCGCAAAACACTCTTTGCCATGAAAGGTAATCATTCCTGCTTCTACGTTTCTTCAGTAGACACTAAAATGCCCTTATTTTAAACCATTCACAATTATAAATCACACGAATGAGCTCTGTAATTTAACAACAAAATAGGTATAGGTAAGCTTAACTTTGAAATCAAAGAATTTCGTGAAGATCTTGGTTAGAATTCTTTCACCCAGTCAGAAAGCTTGGAATTTTCTTTCAACCAATCAGAAGCACTACCAAGATCTGAGTAGAGACAGGTTATCAGTATGGAATTTCTGCTGTTGTTACTCAGACGTCGTTTTGCGAGTGCTCAAGTGGCGATCTCGTGAAACGTCGGCTGTTTTCTCAGGCTAGAAGACGGATTGTCTAAAACCATACTTCATTTCATCCGAAAGATTGACAGAAGCTTGTGCAAATGCTGCCGCAGTCTTACCACGTAGCGTAGTGAGGAAAGAAACATGACGATGTTTCTCTCGTGTTACGGAATAAATGCCCTTTTTTTTCTCTTGAAGATAGCCTTCTTTTGTGATTTTTGTAGCCACAGTCCCCGCATCAAAAGAGCAAAGGTCCTCCAAAGTGGAGAATTACTTAATAGCGGAGCCTGCGGGCCAGCGGAACTCCATTGCTAAGTAAATTTGGTAACCTATCGATCCGAGAAATTTTGGTTGTGACGTAATAGTCACGTGACCGTCCGTCCGTCTGTCCGCACAGACTCTGCGGGAGGAGGAGAAGAGTCCCAAGACAACCCGACGAGGGGTAGAGAATGCCATCTTTTCTTGGCGGGAAATCGCCCGGTGATTTTGGGCAACCGGCGTTTTTCTTGGTGGGAAATCGCATGACCATCGTCGCTTTTGAAAAAGAGGTTTCTTTAAAGGCTTAAGCTTCTTTAGCAAAACGATTGTTCCAGTCGTAAATACTGAAGTTTTATACTTGACAAAAAAAAAACGTCTTATCTATGAACGGAAAGAAAAAGTTCAAAAGAATACTGGTAGAATGCGAAAAGTTCGATGAAGTCCTTCAAAGGACTTCATCGCTTCGTTTTCTTTATGGTCGAGAGCTTGCCCTGTTCTGAAACACAACCGAGTAAGTGATGTTTTTAAAGGGCTTAAGGTACATGATTTTGAACATTACGGTCAACGAAATTACGTTGAAAAAACGTTTTCAAATGGAAATTTAATTTCTGCATTATTAGAAATATGTCATTTACTTTTGACTTTAAAAAATTATTACGTATGTAAAATTATTACGTATGTCGTCTTGAATATTTTGCCATGCTCGGCCGATTTCACTCGCATGGACCGACCCACGATTTTGGAAGTGTAACGCGAATTGCATTTAAGTATAAACTTACGGGATTGCGAATAAACTTTTTTCAAAAATGATTTCTCTGTCCATTATTTTGCGTTTGTTTATTTATAACAGTAGGTCTAAGCACAGTCGCAAGACAACTAGCTGCACAAGCATCACTTCACTGAGATTATAAATGTATAAAAATCGCGCCAGCGCGTGATAAATCTTCGGCTATCCCTGGCAGCAATTTTACATCTCGCTAAGTTTTAAATGAAGTACTGTTTGCTTTCTGGACATAAAAACTGCTATATTTGATAGGGGAAAAGTTAGAAGCGAAACCTCCTTTACCCATTTTTCGAAGCAAGCGATTTCTTGGGGATTGGCTGTGCACCTTTGTAATTGCATTCATCAAATTTACATTTCATCGTTTGCTTCGCTGATTTGGCAAACAATGTGTCGTTTTCACTAGCCAATTTTAACCTTCGCTTTTCTGATCGCCTTAAGCTTAAATCAGCTCTACACGTCCCTTATATTCAAAACAGTTTTCATGATAAGTTATCCCTTAAAACCCATGAAATAGATATTTGAGGGTAGTTGGTATGAAATTATTTAAACAGCACAGTCTATTCCACCGCTATTAAAAGGCCAACCGTTTGGAATGACCCTCACCTATCCGTATTTCGTTTGACCATGCAGCTTCCCGTTATGTGATGTATCTGAAGTTCCTTCTGATAATCCTTGTTTTCAATGTATTGCACATAACCGCGATGACTGACCAAGATGATGGTAATAGCGTACAAAATGTATTTTGTGCCAGGAAACAACCCCAGAACCGCTCCAATGCCAAGGAAACTCCCGAAGATCGGATATAGAGTGTGGAACAGGCTTAACCACACCTTGGCTAGTAACATTCTTCAATTTAGTGTAATTCGAAGCTTGCCAATACCCATAAATGTTGAGAAGCTGGATGAGGGCGGAAGGATTGCAGAAACGCTTATGCAGCGAAAAGCAAAATTGCACAAATCCTGCAGAAATAAATTTAGTAACATGAAGCTGAAAAGAGCAGACAAACGGAAAATTCAAGAAGAGCCTGAATCCCCTCAACGTTCTAAATTTTACAAGGGCGTGTTCTGGCGCAACTACTTCCAAAACCGAAAAAAACTGCTTTTTCTGTGGACGTTCCTCGGAAACGCTCCATGAAGCCTCGACTTTTGTGTTAATTGCGAAATTGAGTGCAGGCGATATGATTTCTCAAGAAGCAGTTTATCATGCGAAATGCCTCGTAGCACTTTATAGCAAAGCAGACAGGTCGAAACAGAGTAAAATTAATGGAAATGAAAAGAGACCCAAGGTATCGCCTTAGCACAACTGGTCGCATATATAGAAGAAACGCGCGCCGAGACAAAGGGTAGCGCTCCGACAGTGTTTAGGCTAGCAGAACTTACGGACATGTATTCTAACAGTATGCCACAACTTGGAGTGGAGTTTCTGGCCGAGTTCACTCTACTGATCTTAAAGAAAGGCTCTTAGCAAATATTCCAGGTCTTCAGGCTCATAAGAAAGGGCGATACATTTTTGTAGGATTCAATGACGAAGTTGCTGCTGCACTTCAAACAGGCTTGCGAATGCGATTTTGACAATGAAGCGATGACCCTCCTTAAAGTGCATATGAAGCCAAATTTGTTTTTGCAAAGTTGTAAAATATACCGTTTGAAATGCATCATTCCAAAATTTGAGATGGCTAGGACAAAAATTGACGATTTTACAAGCGCTGAAAGTTGGGCAATTTTGCCCCGAAAAATGGTCACAGGACTGGATCGAGCTTGTTGCGAAATTCCTTGGTTGTGACGTAATTTTGGGGACAGAACTTTTGTTTACGGTCACTGATTTTATGTCACGAAGGAGGATTTTTAGGAGAAAGCCATGTCCAGTGATTCGGAAATGGATAATATGACTGAATAATCGAGCAGCCACGACGAAGAGGATATTGCAGAGGAGGAAAATCAAGATGTTAAAGTAACTTACGACCAAATTATCAGAACAAACCACTAGCCGAAGTTGAAGACGACAAAGGAAATCGAGAAGCCGATGTGGAATGTCTTACGCCAGCAGTGTTAGAAGCAAGATACCGTAAACGCATGGTACGTATAATTGCAAAGTTCTTTTTTTCTTTTTTAAACGTATACACGTCCTTGCTACTGGTACCCGGCTCTCGCTATATCGAGAGGCGGCAAAACCCGGACCCGTTCGCCCTAAATGATATCTGCGTTGAATTGTCATCGCTCTCGTCGCGTTACCTCGAATTATTTTTTGCTTCCACAATGCATTCACGAACAGAACAGGGCTGCTAATTAGTCGCTTAATCTTCCTCTCATTCGTTCAATTAAGTTTAAGACGGAAAGTTTTGGTCTGTTTATATCTTTGTCACGTATACACCCCATGAACTATTGACATACGGTGATAACATTTATTTGTTTATATATCTCGCGCGCGGGCGAACATTCTTGTTTACAAGCCGTGCTTGTCCATGCGGGCTATATCTATTATCTCGACTTTGATTCTTTTTTTTTTTGGTTGACGCATTGCATTTATCAATTTTGTTATGATTAGTATCATGTCGTATAGCTCCAGGTTTTCTTGAATTTATTGACACTTAGTCACAGCCTGAATTCAATGGAAACTATTGTTATTTGGGACTCATAGTTTCTTTTCTTGCAGGTTTATCCGAGCTGTCGCTTATCGATGGACCATCCACTGACTTTTATCAATGGCTCTCGATAGACAAGCAAGAGGATATAATAATTCTTAGTAATATTGTATCTATAACAAAATGCCTGCGCTTCCATCATTGGTTCACTGTACACCTGTTGCTAGGTAGCTAGAGTGCAACCACGTGGGTGCCCAATAAGGGGTGAGCTGTATGCGCAGCAGTCAGTCCAATCAGGTTTAGTGAGATGGGCTGTTTCTCCACTATTTGTAAAACAGATAAAATTTATCCTATAGTTTTAATTAAAAAGAAGTTCACATAGACATTCTAATCATGCATTTGCTAGTTGCGCAACATCATTGGCTCTGTGGAATGCCAATTTCTGTAACCTTCAAGGGAAAGGGAAAACGAGAATGGGAATATTGAATAACAGGTTAAAATTGCAGTGGAACAAATTAAAGGGAAATGACCTTTGGTCTGAGTTATAAGCCGGAGGGGGGGGGAGCTTATACAGGGATGTGCCAGGGATGCGCCAGGGTATGGTTTTTGGCCTCTTTGTCCTAAACAGGGTATATAATTTTTTTTGTCTGTCCTGAACAGGTTGTATTTTTGGTCATTTGTCCTAAACAAGGACCTAAAATGAAGGGTGTTCTCCTAAACAGGGTAGGTATTTTTGGGCTTTCTCTTGTTTTAAACATGGTCAGGGTTCCAAACCCTCAGCGGCAGCCCTATACCCAAACGTGGGTCAAGTGCCTCCCGGGGTTATGAGGAAGTGTGCTAAATCAAGGATTTGAGAAATCAGGATTCCACTGTAATTTGACTGATGGGAGACCAGTTGGGGGTAATCCTGCTCGTAATTGCAAATCAATCCCGACTACTCATTTGGCCAATTTCAAATTATATATCCGATGACTCTCTGAACTGTACTGCACTCAGTCCAATCACCATTACGTCTACATACTACCCATAGGATATAAATCCAGTTATGCTGCTCTTTCATGCAAATTTATTGAGATTACATCTTTGTTATTCATGGCATTCAGTTTTATTTTTAAATCTGATAATGAAACTTGAGACGAAGGAACGATAATTATGATGCTGAATGAAACCCATCAGTACTGTTTGAATTAACTAGACTCTCTCAAACCAGTCAAGTACTGAACATTTTCGCTTGGCCGCTCCTTGTTGTTAACTCCCCCCCCCCCCCCCCCCACACACACACAAACACGCACACACACCCTTGTTAGAGACTGGACTTTTTGCCGTATATTCTCACCTACTATGCAAGTCATTGTATCATTTGTGTTAATTGAGACCACTGCAAACAGAACTACTCAAACCATAACTGTACAGTGTATATTCACACGCTGAAATTATATCCCACTGCACACAGTGGTATCCAAAAGTACTTATCTTTAAAACAACTGAAATGACAGTAAACACTGAAACAACAATGGTGAACTGCTGGCTTGGCTTGGCTTGTGTATCAAGGAAGTGGTGTGCACATGATAAAATACCAAACTAAATTTGACAAAGTAAGAACAACAATTTTCAAAATAACAAAACATGCATGTCATAACGACCGTATTTATGTTTCTTGGCAGCTTGTCCTGGTATGACCCGGTTTTTGCATTTGGACAGTTCCAAGGTTTTTGAGCTGTTCTGGTGCCAGTGGTTGTTCTTTCAACAGAAACAGTATTGCTCTGCTGCAAGACCTCTTGTTCTTCACCTGAATCAGAAAACAACAATTGTACATATACTATTTATTCAGGTGGTTTCAGAGAAATTAAATAGGATATGAATTAATGTCAGTCAGATAACTCTCAGAACAAGAAAAAAAAGGACTGTAGTGATAACTGAACAACAGGAGAATTTGCATGTTGATGCCAAGGCTTTTGTTAGAAAAGCACCTAATCTGTCATAGTAACGGAATCCCATACGAGCACCATCCTGAACAACAGGAGAATTTGCATGTTGATGCCAAGGCTTTTGTTAGAAAAGCACCTAATCTGTCATAGTAACGGAATCCCATACGAGCACCATCCTTAACACGGGTTAATATATAGATTTAGCCAAGCCTAAAAGCGGAGCCGCGAAGGAATAAACTGTTGTTCGTTTCTCAAAAATAGTCCTGAAACTTTTCGGTCTGAAATATATTTCGGGGCTTTTTTTGGCTCGTTCGCTTTCGAAAAGTGTTTCTCAAAAAGCCTGAAAGTGTTCCGAATTGTCCTCCAATATTTTGGGGATCTGTTCTGTAAAACTAAGCTCGAAAGGTCATTCTGGAGGCTGAGCACAGCTTGATTATTTTTTTTTTCGGGCTTCAAACTGAACACATTTTACTCACGAGCCGTGTTGCTTGGTGTTTGTAATGTTTCCATATCCTGTCATTAACTGTCAAGGCTTGTCAATTCTCCTTGCTTCGAAGCACTTGTAATAAACTTATCGAAGAGATGTCGCGTAGGTTTTAGCAGCCGCGAAAAAATTCAAGCACTTTGAGGAACACACCTTACTTACCGGATAAAATAGCTTTAAACTCAAAACTGCTTCGCTTATAGTTATTTAAGTAACCCTTATATTACGTTCTCTAACTTGAGACCATCGAGATTGAAAACAAACAAACAAACACCGTCCAATCATTCTTATAAACTCTGTGGCATAAGTTTTGTGGCTGCAAATTGTCTGAAATTAGAGCGCTTTTAAAAATGCACAGAACTGTTTTTGGAAGCTTTTCGGATGTAATAGGTTTAAACCGACAACTGCTTCGCTTATAGTTTTTCAAATAACTGTTATATTTTGTTCTCTAACTAGAGACAATCAAGATTCAAAACAAAGAAACGCCAAACACGCTTTAATTAAATTGTTATTATGCCGGTTGACTTGGCACTCCCCTCCCCCTCCCAGAGTCTTGCAGACGGACGGACGTACAGATGTACGGACGTACGGACGGACGGTCACGTGACTATTACGTTTCTCGGCTTGATAGGTTACCAAATTTCCTTAGCAATGGAGCTCCGCTGGCGGGCTTTGCCCGCAGGCTCCGCTATAATTAATACAATGAATGGTGTGTGGCTGTGCTTTTGTATGTAATATATAGATTTACCAAAGCCTAAAAGCGGAGCCGCAAAGGAATAAACTGGTGTTCGTTTCTCAAAAATAGTCCAGAAACTTTTCGGTGTGAAATACATTTCGGGGCTTTTTTTGGCTCGTTCGCTTTTGAAAAGTGTTTCTCAAAAAGCCTGAAAGTGTTCTGAATTGTCCTTCAATATTTTGGGATCTGTTCTGTAAAACCAAGCTCGAAAGGTCGTTCTAGAGGCTGAGCACAGCTTGACTATTTTACTCACGAGCCGTCTAGCTTGGTGTTTGCAATGTTTCCATATCCTGTCATTAACTGTCAAGGCTTGTCAAATCTCCTTGGTTTATTGGCTGTTCGCTTGAATGAACTTGAAACGACGCTCATTTACAAAAACAAAATAAAAGTTATTCGACTGTTTAAATGGGTTATCTTCATCGCGTTCGGATGTTAACAAATAACATGAACTGCCACTAAATAAAAATATTAGTCTGGTCAAAAATTTATACTGACATTTCACCGGCATTTTACTGGGATTACCCGAAATAAAGGATCTGGGGAGGTTCGAAGCACTTGTAATAAACTTATCTAAGAAATGTCGCGTAGGCTTTAGCAGCCGCGAAAAAAATTCAAGCACTTTGAGGAACACACATTACTTACGGGATAAAATAGCTTTAAACTTTCGTTCTCTAACTTGAGACCATCGAGATTGAAAACAAACGAACAAACACCGTCCAAACATTCTTAACTCTGTTGCATAAGTTTTGCGGCTGCAAATTGTCTGAAATTCGAGCGCTTTAAAAAATGCACCGAACTGTTTTTGGAAGCTTTTCGGGCATAATAGGTTTAAACCGATAACTGCTTTGCTTATAGTTTTTCAAATAACTGTTATATTTCGTTCTCTAACTAGAGACAATCAAGATTCAAAACAAAGAAACGCCAAACACGCCTTAATTAAATTGTTATTACGCCGACATAAGTTTTGCGGATGCGAAGTAAGCCTATATAAAGTTAGGCGCTTTGAGGAACGCACAAAACTGTTTTCGGAAGCTTTTCGGATAAAATAGCTTTAAACCGACAACTGCTTCGCTTAAAAGATTATTACTATTGAAAACTACTAGGACAAGAAAATCGACAGTTGCACAAAGAGATGGACCGGACGGTCAAAATTGAAAGCAAAGCTTGTGCAGTTGTCTTGCAACTTTGCTTAGACCTACTGTTATGAATAAACAAACACAAAATAATGGACAGAGAAATCATTTTTGAAAAAAGTTTATTCGTAAACCCCTAAGTTTATACTTAAACGCAACTCGCGTTACAGTTCCAAAATCGTAGGTCAGTCCACACTAGTGAAATCGGCTGAGCATGGCAAAATATTCAAGAATCTGTCACAAATCTGAGCGCGTTTTCTAATAATTGTTTAAAGTCAAAAGTAAATGACACATTTCTAATGGCATAAATCAAATTTCCATTTCAAAACGTAATTTCTTTCACCGTAATACTCGAAATCATGCACCTTAGACCCTTTAGAAACTTCACTTACTCGGTTGTGTTTCAGAACAGGGCAAACTCTCCGCCGTGAAGAAAACAAAGCGATGAAGTCCTTTGAATGCAGCTTTCGTAAATTGAACTATTCGCCTTCTACCAGTATTCTTTTGAACTTTTTCTTTCCATTTATATATATTAGATGTTTTTTTGTCAAGTATAAAACTTCAGTACTCTCGAGCAATCGTTAAATGCTAAAGAAGCTTAAGCTTTTTAAAGAAACCTCTTTTTCAAAAGCGACGATGGTCATGCGATTTCCCGCCAAGAAAAATGCTGGTTGCCCTAAAGCACCGTGCGATTTCCTGCCAAGAAAAGATGGTATTCTCTGACCCCGTCGGGTTGTGTTGGGACTCCCCTCCCCCTCCCACAGAGTGTGCGGACGGACGGACGGACGTACAGACGGACGGTCACGTGACTATTACGTCACAACCAAAATTTCTCGGCTTGATAGGTTACCAAATTTCCTTAGCAATGGAGCTCCGCTGGCGGGCCTTGCCCGCAGGCTCCGCTATAATTAACACAACGAATGGTGTATGGCTGTGCTTTTGTATGTATCAACCAGTAGGGTGGGGTTAGCTTACCAAACAATATCAGTTTATACCATAGAATACATGTGCTGCGTAACTAATCAAACATATAAGTCTTAATATCACAAATATTTAGCTTACTTGTCTTTTCATTCGATTACTGGGAACTTCTGGAGCTGCAGGAACAACAGTATCCCTCGTGGGCTCAGCGGTCCTCTTTATATAATCTCGGATCTTTATTCTCCTACTCTGCTCGATTGTATCAATCACCGATGATTTGTACTCGTAGCAATCGTGCTCGAAGTGCACCGAGTAGAGCGCAGTGCACTTGGGATCTTTTAAGTCGGGCCGGTGTTTTCGAACATATTTGACCCACTTTCCCCTCACAACCAGATCAGTTGGAAACTAATGTATTCGAAATCCCTTTTCCTCGTGTTTTTCACAACTTCGACCGTTACGGGCGCGAGCAACGCAGTATCTCCCTCCTCTTGCCTCCTGTTTCTCTCTTTCCGCCATATTGGATTGCTAGTTTGTGTACCCAAATTGACGTCACAGGTTGTTGTCACGTGGTATTTTGACCGCGCGATTTGAATGCCATTTTTCGGCGCAAAATAGCCCAACTTTCAGCGCTCGTAAAATCGCCAATTTTTATCTTAGACATCTCAGACTTTGGAATCCTATATTTCAAACGGTAAATTTTATAATTATGTAAAAATAAATTTGGCTTCTCATACACTATAAGGCTACGAGGATAATTCGTAGTGATATGTTGAACACGAAATCAAAGTTCAACGGCACATTTAATAACAGTTTTCAGCAGGAATCTGTCTCAGAGTCTCTGAAAACATTAATTGGAATGATTTTGGGAGGACCAGATATCAAGACCCAGTCAAGCGATATGACGGAAGCGCAGACAAGTCTAAGCATTTCTCAACTGATACTTTTCAATGCAACCGAAAGGCGCTGCGACAGCAGTAACAACAGATGCTTCATATTACCATACCAGAGACCGCGAGCCGCCACTGCCCATTTATCTAGGCCTCATGCTCACGAAGAAACGCAAAAGTGTACACTTGTTGATAAGCTCTACAATCTGGGATTGTCGATCTCGTATGATAGAGTGTTGGAATTATCGACCGACATGGGAAACAGTGTTTGCGCCGCTTCAGCGGCTATGATATGCCTTGCTATCGACGTCATCACAAAAGCAGTGAACTTCCTAAATCAAGGGCAGGTTCCAGTTCTCGCCTGCGATCACCCACTTAATGCCATTGCCAAGAAGATTCAGTGGAACTTTCCGACAGTGTATGGTGAGAAAAAGCTGGTGGTGATGTTCGATGGATTCATCCTGAGCTTGCAGCTGTCAAGGCACTAGGAAGCTGGATAGAGGATAGTGGTTGGACCAGCGTTTTAGTACAAGCTGGCGTGACAACTCCAGGTACCGCTGATTCTTTTCTCAAAGCCTCGCACGTTTCACGCACCCGCCACGCACATCAAGTTACTGCTGCTGCTCTGTATATCCTTATGGATAAGGCATACAAGACCTATCTGGAGGGTGTTGATGAAGGAGAAGAGCCTAAGTCATTCAGCGACTGGCGCAAGCAAGCAGAGCTAGAAAGTCCACAATTTCATTACTGGTCGCTTACGTTTCACTTCCAGTTCACCATTCTGACATTCGTCCAGTCTTTGAGGGAAGGGAACTTTCAACTTTACAAGGATGCCTGGAAATCGTTAGCGCCATGGTTTTTTGCTTTAGACCGCACCCACTATGCAAGATGGCTAACAGTTCATATTCGCGATATGGAATGTCTTGAAACAGAAACTCCAGCAATAGCTGCAGAGTTTAAGAACGGTAATTCTGTGGTGAATAAAACCAACCGTTCCTTTTCCTCGCTTCCCATTGATCAAGCGCATGAGCAAAATAACAAGATCGTCAAAGGTGACGGAGGAGCTATTGGCTAAAGAGAGAGTTCAACTCGATTATTGCGCTGGATGGTATCTGGACCAGAAATGTCAAGAATAATCAACGAGTTCGAGTTGTCCCAGGAATTGATCGGGAATTTAGCGAAACAAGAAGAACAAGAAGATTCACGCCACCACGAGCAAATGAAAGGGGTCCAAAACACTTTCCGGAATCAAGTGAACGCAGTTTGTAGCACCATGGAAGAAATGGGCAACCCCTTCGCAGACCAAACTGGAGATTTGTTTTTTTGCTAGACACCCGTGACATTGCGGATTCTAAGGTTGTTGAAACGGTCAGAACTGT
Source organism: Siderastrea siderea (assembly GCA_964030785.1). NCBI lineage: Eukaryota > Metazoa > Cnidaria > Anthozoa > Scleractinia > Rhizangiidae > Siderastrea > Siderastrea siderea. The sequence continues at coordinate 16,824,615 of OZ034976.1, read as the reverse complement.
AACAGCAACTAGCCAAGGATCACTATCAGCAGTTTGTTACCAAAAGGCTGCAGGAGAGAACAACACCACTATTTGATACAATCCAGAAAAACAAGTTGCCACTATTCAGCAGTCCTCCCGCTACAAAAGAGAAGTCTAGCGATAAACTCAATATAGCATCACTGAAAAGCAACTGCTCTCTGTTTTCACGTCTTTACGTTTCATGTCAGATCAAGGATGGTTATTTGGAAGGATTCTTTGGGCACGAGAACCAGAGTTTTCCCCCTTCGTTATCTCAGTATGGGAAGCTCAGATCTGGCACCAAATCGGATTTGTTAAATAAATCGTACAAGACAAAATCTACTGTGTCGGGGAGGCGTGCACGGTGAGCAAGAACAAATAGCCACGCTTCAAACATAAAACGTCTCACCCCAACACACTAGCTTTTGGCATGTTCGCGTTATTGTGCGAATTGTCCAATGAGACAAGAACAACGGGATGAAATTAGCATATTTGCATTTATTTGTGCGCAGAGGTCGGCGGTCGAATACCGACATTTGATGTCAGGTACAAGAAGTTCAAAATATTGCCGTTTGTGGTGACAAACGTTGGGAAAGATGGAACTTTTCTGGCGAATAGTTGTTTTCCGGCTATGGATTCATTCAGATTTAAGGAAATTGTGAGTGGAAATGGCGCATTTCAAGAAATATAGATCATTTAAATGCTTGGTGCGGGTGAATTGTGTATCACCTTTCATAGTTATATACTAATTAGAAGCAAAAATTAGAAAGACGGTTATTCTCGCTCGGAGAGCCAATTTTTGCCCTAGATAGCAAGTACGTAAGATACAAACAAAGAACCACTGTTTAGTTCATAAATTTTTTTTTAATTTTCAGTCATAACTCAAGCTTTGGCTACCTGTGAAGAGGTATGCTTTTTTATAGATTGTGATTTGAAGTCTTCAAAATAGCAGAACCCGTCACAAGAACAAAACTTGAGCCCTAAGGTGTGTGTAATCGTCAAATTTAAAATTGTCAAATCACCTTAATTTTCTTTCTTTAAACAACGGTTCATAAGTTTGCTCATTCTTTTAAGTTAAACAGAACATACACCTTAATACACCACACTTAAAATGTCCAAAAGACGTCCAGCGATTGACGTTATTTTATTCTTTCACTAACGGTTCGGTTACAAAACCGCGATTTGACACCCGCTATGTTTGTTGAATAGTCATGGATCAGTCACGTCGGATCTAAAGAAGCTTTATCGTGGTTAGTATCACTGGAATAAAGCGGCTTATTTTCCAGCGTAAAAACAACCATAAATATAATTTCTAATAGAAATAAAACTTAGAGAGTCAACGTGATGTGCAAGGAATCAATCCAAAATTAGAACAGTAAAGGAAACGGGGAATATTTTCATTGATATTCATTCACATTTAGTTCGAAATAACCATAGTTATTCTGTTATTTTTCCTTATGAACTCATAAGGATCGTCCATAGTAACATGAGTACGAGATACAAATAAAAGCTCTTCTTGTGATCTCGCCCGTCTCTTGATAACTGTACAAACAACGGCTGTCAGAATGTCATGTGTATAACTCGAAAAGTGAAACATTTTGCAAATCAACACTTCTCCAATAGTTCCCTGGTATCTTTCATAGTTCCACGAGAAAATCTCTTCTCGTTCTTTAGAAGGATAGCTTAGGTGAAAGCAGCTTTCGGCATTTTTGGAGTACCTACTGGAAAATCTGGGGTTTCATGGTCTACGAAACTTCTGCTGAAGCGCGTGAGGAATTCTGGTGGACAGAGAGTCTCTAAGTTTATAGGTGTGAATAGCAGTGGTTAAGTGAAAGAATGTTCACAAAGGTCCCAGCTTTTCTTTAAAATAAACATTGAACCGTCAAAAGTATGTTAATCAATTTTATGTGGGTAGATTAAAATACAAGTATAGTGCCACATTTTTCTCTGCTGTTCTGCCGTGATGGTAGAGCCAGCGAAATACACGAGTGCGCGTGAAAATCGCCACTCATGAAGAGAGGCGATACGTGGAAGGGAAGACAGAAAATAAGCTTATTTGATTCATTTTTGAGCCAAAAACAGTCAATTGTCACTGCTACCTGAAAATCACTTGGAAATAGACTCCCGTCAATCAAACTGTGCAAACAGCACCAGTACCTACATGCACATGTAATATATGGAAACTTGGCTGCTCACATTGAAGATCAAAATGTTAAAGATATGGTCAAAGTGTTTTTCCTTATGCATATCAGCCCAGACAAAATGACAGTCCGGGCCATAGACATTTCTGTCTATGTGATGACGTCATTAAAATAGCGTCTTGGTGCTTTTCCGTGGAACCTCGGTTTATCTCATTCTTCATCCCCCCATGTTTTCCTGCCATTGGCTAGTCCCATGGGACCCAGTTCACCCACAAAAAGACAAACAGAGCTTCCCTATTCATGAGTATGAATGGCGTCGGTTGAAATCCTGGGAAAGTTATCGTCAGTTCAAGTCGAGTTACCGCGTCTAGTTTGAAGCGTGCAAGAAGTGACATACTGCCATAAAAAAGGAAAATTGAGGTAGTACATGCTTTTTGCTCGGCATCGTTTTTTCAATTAGGTATATATATATATTGGATGATGAATGTTGAGTAACCAACGATGGATGTCGTTTGTGAGAAGGAACCAAACGGATACACGATGCTTTGACTCAGCTGGGTATGAAATAACTTGAATGAAAAAAGAGTCAACTGCAAACTTCTCACATGTCCTTCCTTAATGGTACAAACGTTTCGCCCGTTTGGGCTTATTCAGTGTACAAGGTTCAATTTACAATACTTGGATAAAACAAAAATTGATATGAAAACTTATATAGGTTACTAATAACAATGAAAAATAATAAAGTGTAAAAGTAATATCTACAAATCTTTTCTACTAAAAAAAGTTACGTAATCACGTTGCATAATAGGATATGTACAAAGTAAAAATCCTGATAAAACAATAGTGAATTAACACTAAAAACTAGCTCTTGGATGTAACAACAACAAACTGAAACAGGCTATTGATTAAACCGAATTCTATTCTTAGAATTAAACTCGGATCTTTTGTTCAATCCATAAGGCTGAAGAGTACATAATTGCGAGCACCAAAAAGCCTCCCTACTTGAGCAGACGCCTATCGATGTTATATTATCACTTTCATTCACAATTTTTTCGTTAACAATAAATTGAAAGTCAGACATGTGATGTTCTTCCTTATTGAAATGGACGGCTAATTCACACGTAGTCTTATTAACATTGCCGACTCGTGATTACGAAATCTGACCTTGAACTCATCAGCTGTAGAGCCTACGTACTGAATGTTACATTTCTTGCAAGTAGCTACGTAAATCACATCTTTAGATTTACAATTGAGATTCTGTCTGATAGTGTAAAAACGATTTGTGCAGGCGCTGTGAAAAATCTTACTTTCTTTAAAATAGTTCTTACATAAGTCGCATTTGCTGTTACATTTGCAACATCCTGTGACGGAGTTGTCGTGATTATTGTAATTGGATCTCTTGCGTCCCGCTAAAAGTTCCTTGATGTTTTTAGCTCTTCTATAAGATTGAACGATTGACCCCTTAGGAAAAATCTCTGCAAGTGTAGGTGAATTGTAAATTAGGTGGATATGAGATCTAGATTTGATGATTTTGCTTATGTTGGACAGATGTGGGTTAAAATCGACCGCAAGGGGGAAAAGGACTTTTCTCTCTCTCATGTTCGGAACTAGGAGGTTCTCCCTGGGTAAGGCTGTAGCTTTGTCGAATTGGTTCTTGACCACTTGAGGGTGGTAGCCCCGATCTACAAGATAATTCTGATATTCTTTACTGCGTTCTTCAAAGTTTTTATTTGAGGAGCAGTTTCTACGAACTCTAGTGGCAACTCCAAAAGGGATAGCTTTGGCACAGTGGGTTGAGTGGGCGCTGTTGCGCAAAAAATGAATACGATGGTCCGTAGGTTTGGAATATATATCCGTTTCAATAAACCCATCAACCAAAGAAAGGGTGAGATCCAAAACATTGAGTGAAATTTCCGAGGATACCATTGTGAATTTAATGGTGGGGTATAATGAATTGATGAAATCTGTAAATTCATCAAGTTTAGTGGTTCCCTGGATTCATAAATCAAAAATGTCGTCTCTATACCTCCACCATAAATTGGGTTTGATCTCCCCGGACTTAGCCTTTTGGTTGATGATTCCCATAGCCAAATCGGCGTAACTACACGCGTTCTTTGGACCCATGGCAGTGCCATGAGTTTGCAAGAAATGTTTACCCTGAAAGTGAGAATTATTGTGCTCTAAGCAGATCTTAACGGCTTCAGCAATACATTCAGTTGATGGAATTTGCACGTCACGCGAATTGAAGGCATCGATCAGTGACGGCTTTTATTCCCAAGTTGTTGTCAATATTAGGAAACATTGAAACAACATCCCATGAGACGAGAAGGGTACCTTCAGGGAATGGTCCACGTTTATTGAGATCCTCAATTTTTTGCAATAAGTGAGTGGCGTCCTTGACAAAATGATGGTAAGTTTTGGGCCAAAGGTTTACGATAGAATTCCGTAAAGGCCCAAAGATTTTCAATGGCTGTCCCACAACAGGAAGTAATTAATCTGAGCGGGTTACCCTCTTTGTGCGTCTTAATGGTGCCGAAGGCTTCACCTGGTCTAGCCTTGCTATTAACTACCCAGTTGGCAATATCTTCGTCAATTTGCCCCTTATGCAACCATTTATTACTAACAAGATAAGGGCTCTAAATTTGTCATCCTTGACAAAACAGAATATTCCACCAAAATGCTCGACCAATTAGAAAATCCGCCCCATTATAAAACAGTAGACTCAGATCCCAGCGAAAACTACGTTAGTACTATTTCAGGGTGGAGTAATAAATGGTTGCATAAGGGGCAAATTGACCAAGATGTTGCCAACTGGGTAGTTAATAGCAAGGCTAGACCAGGTAAAGCCTTCAGCACCATTAAAACGTACAAAGAGGGGAACCCGCTCAGATTAATTACTTCCTGTTGTGGGACAACCATTGAAAATCTTTCGGCCTTTACGGAATTCTATCTTAAACCTTTGGCCCAAACCTTACCATCATTTGTCAAGGCCACCACTCACTTAAAGCAAAAAATTGAGGATCTCAATAAACATGGACCATTCCCTGAAGGTACCCTTCTCGTCTCATGGGATGTTGTTTCAATGTTTCCTAATATTGACAACAACTTGGGAATAAAAGCCGTCACTGGTGCCTTGAACTCGCGTGACGTGCAAAATCCATCAGCTGAATGTATTGTTGAAGCCGTTAAGATCTGCTTAGAGCACAATAATTCTCACTTTCAGGATAAACATTTCTTGCAAACTCATGGCACCGCCATGGGTCCAAAGAACGCGTGTAGTTACGCCGATTTGACTATGGGAATCATCAACCAAAAGGCTAAGTCCGGGGAGATCAAACCCAATTTATGGTGGAGGTATAGAGACGACATTTTTGATTTATTGGACCCAAGGAACCACTAAACTTGATGAATTTACCGATTTCATCAATTCATTATACCCCACCATTTAATTCACAATGGTATCCTCGGAAATTTCACTCAATGTTTTGGATCTCACCCTTTCTTTGGTTGATGGGTTTATTGAAACGGATATATATTCCAAACCTGCGGACCATCATATTTATTTTTTTAAAGTCATATTTCAAAACTTTGGCAACCGTTCGACCCCCAACACCGTGCCATTTGCAAATAAAATCTGGTGTTGAAATGCCTAACTTGGTAGTATACTCGTTATCGTGTGAACACGTTATGAACGCGTGAAGGCGACGGATAAAAGAATGGCCCAGAATTAAGACACGTGCTTTACCCATAAAGTAACGGCAAACAAAAACCTAAATCCCAGGCTCACAACAGAGAAGAAAAAAATAATAATCTGATGAGTATACTTGCTTTTAAAGCTTGAAAGTTAATTAAGGAGATGGCGTTGACGCTGAATGGTAAGGAGGCCGAAATTAACAGCGGCAGTAATCTAAATAATAACAGTGAGCCCGCCTACTTGCATCTGATTGGAGACTCCAAGGTGATCTGCCAAACCCTGCTCCATCCAAACAACTGACGTGACACGTGTTACGATTAATTAACCAATAAAATGGCTCGATATAAAATTACATTATATGGCTGCATATACTGTTTGTTATTGCGTAACAGCGCCCACCCAACCCACTGTACCAAAGCTATCCCTTTTGGAGTTGCCACTAGAGTTCGCAGAAACTGCTCCACAAAAGAAAAATTTGAAGAACGCAGTAAAGAATATCAGAATTATCTTTTAGATCGGGGCTACCACCCTCAAGTGGTCAAGAAACAATCCGACAAGGCTAAAGCTTTACCCACGGAGGACCTCCTAGCTCCGAAAATGAGAGAGAGAAAAGTCCTTTTCCCCCTTGCGGTCGATTTTAATCCACATCTGCCCAACATAAGTAAATCATTAAATTTCATATCCACCTCATTTACAATTCACCTACACTTGCAGAGATTTTTCCTAAGGGGTCAATCATTCCATCTTATAGAAGAGCTAAAAACATCAAGGAACTTTTAGCGGGACCCAAGAGATCCAATTACAATAATCACGACAACTCCGTCACAGTATGTTGCAAATGTAACAGCAAATGCGATTTATGTAAGAACTATTTTAAAGAAAGTAAGATTTTTCACAGCGCCTGCACAAATCGTTTTTACACTATCAGACAGAATCTCAATTATAAATCTAAGAATCTGATTTATGTACCTGCTTGCAAGAAATGTAACGTTCAGTACGTAGGCTCTACAGCTAATGAGTTCAAGGTCAGATTTCGTAATCACAAGTCGGCAATGTTAACTAATAAGTCCACTTGTGAATTAGCCGTCCATTTCAATAAGGAAGAACATCACATGTCTGACTTTGAATTTGTTGTTATCGAAAAAATTGTGAATGAAAGTGATAATATAACATCGATAGGCGTCTGCTCAATAGGGAGGCTTTTTGGTGCTCGCAATTATGTACTCTTCAACCTTATGGATTGAACAAAAGATCCGAATTTAATTCTAAGAAGAGAATTCGGTTTAATCAATAGCCTGTTTCAGGTTATTGTTGTTACATCCAAGAGCTAGTTTTTAGTGTTAATTCACTATTGTTTTATCAGGATTTTTACTTTGTACATATCCTATTATGCAACGTGATTACGTAACTTTTTTAAGTAGAAAAGATTTGTAGATATTACTTTTACATTTTATTATTTTTCATTGTTATTAGTCACCTATATAAGTTTTCATATCAATTTTTGTTTTATCCAAGTATTGTAAATTGAACCTTGTACACTGAATAAGCCCGAACGGGCGAAACGTCTGTGCCATTAAAGAAGGACATGTGAGAAGTTTGCAGTTGACTCTTTTTTCATTCAAGTCATATATATACATATATATATATATATATATATATATAAAACACACAACTTGTAGGAGGTCTAGCAAACAATGCAAATCCGGTACCAACTGTACGTGCTGTATGGAGGATCACTAAAGCGATCGTGGACTCTTGAGATAACTCAAATAAAATAAGGAATGTAATGGTCAAGAGGCCAACTCCAATATACAATGTAGCTAAGTTGGTTTTATTCGCTCAACGTTTCGACCATCACGGTCTTCATCAGGAGCGTTAGAGGTATAAACTGCTTACATCAACAACAAACAAAATTCAAATTCGTGTCAACGGTTAACATACTGTGACGTAACAAGGTCACATGTTAGGGAAAATATGCAGCAACGATTTAAAAAAATATATACATACCGCAAAAACACAAATATTAAGAAAAAAGAAAAAAAAATTAAATGCAGAGCTATGGTTATTTATACAACTAAGTTATTAATAGATGGTTTAAGCCTTAAAATCCAATATTTTTCTCGGGCTTTCCGAATGTCTTGGTCCTGTTTTCTAACCCTCTCAATAACTGTTAATTTAAGATTTTGTACTCCACAGTTTTTGAAATGTCTGATTGAAGGTATGTTTTTTGTTCCTCCTTTAATATCGCTGCGATGTTGTGTTCCACGGTGGTGAACCGGGTGTCGTGTTTCGCCTACGTACTGATCACTACATTTTACACATTCGATTAAATAAATTACGTTGCTGGTGTCTTGCATGTGGTGTGTTGTCGTAATGTAATCGTTTCTCCTGTAGTGTTGCTAGTAACTGTCCGTGTAAACTGTCCGTATGTTTTGCAGCAAGCACATCTGATATCTGTTCTGCAAGGCCAGAATCCCGGGTCAGAGGGTGTAGATGGACTCTGTTGTTTGTGTTTATGAGTGAAGTGAATTGTCAGGTTTCTGTTGGTTTGAAAAGATCGGCCACAGATTGAACAGGTAGTGTCAGATGGATTTGGCAACCAATCGCTTCTTTGTTGTGTTGGATGGTCAGAAGGGGAGGTTGTGTTACTGGTGTTTGATAATGGCAGCCTCTTGTGTGTGAGCAATTGTGACAGACTACGACCTCTACGAAATGCAACGAGCGGGGGTTCTTTGAAGATGGCTTGTGTCTTGGGTGATGTGTCAAGTATTTGCTGGTGTTCTTTGAGGATTGTATGTAGGTTTGGCAGTGCTGGATTATAAGTGACTACGAGTGGTACACGGTCAGAGGAAGCATTTTGCTTGCTCTGGAACGCTTCTTCTCTCGATGTTTTCCTTGCCCTCATAATGCATTCTTTAATCAATTTGTTCTTGTAACCACGCTCAAGCAGAATGTTGTGTAATTCACGTGCTCTTTTCTCAAAAAAATCGTTGGTGGAACAGATGCGTCGTAGTCTCAGTGCCAGGCTGTAAGGCATCAATCCACTTGGAGATGTTTAAGTAGTGGCAGATTTGATGGTGTTGCAGATAGGACGAGCGGGAGGTGGGCGTTGTGGCTTGTGGATCTTGGGTAAAAAATAAATATTGCCTGGTTGAGGGTTTTCTATTTTTAGATAATTTGCTGTGTCCGTGTTAACACGGACACAGCAAATCTGCCACTACTAGTAGTGGCATCAAATCTGCCACTACTAACATCTCCAAGTGGATTGATGACCAACTGCAGCCACTTGTCGAGAATCTACCCTCCCATCTTAAAGATGACAATGACTTTCTCGGTAAACTTATAGAACTGAACAACAAGCATACTTTACCGCCAGATACACTTTTAGTTACTTGGGACGTCAAATCTCTATACACAAACATCCCACATGATGGTGGCATAGAAGCATGCGACTATTTCATGCGTCTCCATAACTTCGCCAAAGACAAAAGAGAAACTATCGTAAAATTCATCAACCTTGTTCTTACTTGCAACAATCTCACCTTTCAAGGCCAACACTTTGTTCAACAGACGGGGACAGCAATGGGGACCAAAATGGCACCTAGCTATGCAAATCTCTACATGGGTCGCCTGGAAGATCATTTTCTGAAAGGAGCCACCGACAAAACACTCATGTGGTTCAGGTACATAGATGACATCTTCTTTATATGGACTCACGGTGAAGAAAAACTTACTGATTTCTTTAACTTCTGTAATTCTTTTGATCCACACATCAAGTTTGAACAAACCAAATCGACTACAAGTATCCCTTTTCTTGACGTTCAAGTAATTAATAGTAACGGCAAAATTAGCACTGACCTGTACACCAAACCTACCGATACCCATCAGTACCTTAACTGGACCAGCTGTCATCCACGCCACACAAAAACCTCCATCCCTTACAGCCTGGCACTGAGACTACGACGCATCTGTTCCACCAACGATTTTTTTGAGAAAAGAGCACGTGAATTACACAACATTCTGCTTGAGCGTGGTTACAAGAACAAATTGATTAAAGAATGCATTATGAGGGCAAGGAAAACATCGAGAGAAGAAGCGTTCCAGAGCAAGCAAAATGCTTCCTCTGACCGTGTACCACTCGTAGTCACTTATAATCCAGCACTGCCAAACCTACATACAATCCTCAAAGAACACCAGCAAATACTTGACACATCACCCAAGACACAAGCCATCTTCAAAGAACCCCCGCTCGTTGCATTTCGTAGAGGTCGTAGTCTGTCACAAATGCTCACACACAAGAGGCTGCCATCATCAAACACCAGTAACACAACCTCCCCTTCTGACCATCCAACACAACAAAGAAGCGATTGGTTGCCAAATCCATCTGACACTACCTGTTCAATCTGTGGCCGATCTTTTCAAACCAACAGAAACCTGACAATTCACTTCACTCATAAACACAAACAACAGAGTCCATCTACACCCTCTGACCCGGGATTCTGGCCTTGCAGAACAGATATCAGATGTGCTTGCTGCAAAACATACGGACAGTTTACACGGACAGTTACTAGCAACACTACAGGAGAAACGATTACATTACGACAACACACTACATGCAAGACACCAGCAACGTAATTTATTTAATCGAATGTGTAAAATGTAGGGATCAGTACGTAGGCGAAACACGACACCCGATTCACCACCGTGGAACACAACATCGCAGCGATATTAAAGGAGGAACAAAAAACATACCTTCAGTCAGACATTTCAAAAACTGTGGAGTACAAAATCTTAAATTAACAGTTATTGAGAGGGTTAGAAAACAGGACCAAGACATTCGGAAAGCCCAAGAAAAATATTGGATTTTAAGGCTTAAACCATCTATTAATAACTTAGTTGTATAAATAACCATAGCTCTGCATTTAATTTTTTTTTCTTTTTTCTTAATATTTGTATTTTTGCGGTATGTATATATTTTTTTAAACCGTTGCTGCATATTTCCCTAACATGTGACCTTGTTACGTCACAGTATGTTAACCGTTGACACGAATTTGAATTTTGTTTGTTGTTGATGTAAGCAGTTTATACCTCTAACGCTCCTGATGAAGACCGTGATGGTCGAAACGTTGAGCGAATAAAACCAACTTAGCTACATTGTATATTGGAGTTGGCCTCTTGACCATTACATTTCTTATTTTATATATATATATATATATATATATATATATATATATATATATTAAAAACTGGACTAGGTATATTGGATTTCTAGCATTTTGATTGGTTCAACGGAGCTAGGCTATCAGCTCATATACCTGCTGCGACCAAATATGGTCAATGAACACTCAACAACAAAGTGAGCTGAAAGTTTTTTTCCTCGCGAGCAACCCGGCGAGAAAAATGGACGAGAAAAATCACTTGCCAGCAAATTTAAATTAAGCAGAAATTCCAACAACGTCACCAACAAGCATCACCAACAGCGTCGTCTAACACAAGTCAAAATTGTTTGAAGAAACTGGGCAGAAATAGAAATTTAAGCATTAAGCGTTGTGTTTACAATTAATTTCTTTCATCGATCGTCGCGACGATCATTGAAATTGAACAAAAGGTAGGTATTATCAAAAAGGATTTCCACTTCAAAATATCAAGACAAGACATAAAATAAAACACAATGAAATGGGGCTGGAGCATTTAATAAAAACTATCACACATTCATGGCGAGTCGGTGCGAAAATCATGAAGCAGTCTAAAACAAGTGCTAAAAAATACAGCTGCAAACTACCAAGAAGGAAGGAAGGGCGAGATTGTTTTTCGGCTTTAACATGCAAAATCAGGACACTGGTTTACCTGCACTTGTTGTAGCTCTATGTTCCAACAGGTCCAAATGTTCAGATAGAAATTGGATGCCATGTAAACGGAGTTGAATCGCTTTTCCAGTTGTTTGAATGTTGTTTTTACCATTCCGTCCGCAACCTCTAAACCGAGAACAACTGTATTTTGCGCTTTCCCTTTAACAAACTGTGATGGTGAATTCTAATGTTCCTCGCTACAGTAATCTTGCTTCTGAGCTGCATAGAAAATACCTCTTCAAGTTCAACTGTTCAAATTTGTTCTGTCTTCAGTTCCATCAAACACGTACATGATGGCTCCGTTGTGCGAACAGATTACAAACTTGTTCAGTTTCAACTCCAGCAGCTATATGGTGAAATTGTACAGCTTCAATCCGCTTTGAACGATGATTACAACAATGTTCAGGAAAAATCAAACATGTACCATATTTCAGAGCGAATAATTAGAAGATTTTTTTCCAAAACGTGTGCTACTTTGTTCACTTTCGAGCAGTTTTCATTGATTCATTCAGCTTTGCAATGAAACGCTGCAACACTTCGCGAGGTTTTGGCGCCTTTTTCGTTCAGTCATGTGATCGATTCTTGTTCCGCTTAAATTTCTTTTCTCGTTTTTCCCGTTCTTTCTGATTTTCTTTTTAAATAGTGGTTAAGTTTTTAATAAAACAATTATTCTACTCGGGCTTGCTGGATATCAAATGATTATAACCAACTCGGCGCTACGCGCCTCGTCGGTTATCTATCATTCGATATCCAGCGCGCCCTCGTAGAATAATTGTTAAATATATATTGTTTACTTTCTGCGACCTTTGACAAGTTACTTGTAATGTTTTGTAATTGTAACCTTCATTAGCACTATTTCATTAGCACTTTTTGTAAATCCATTTATTATTACGTGACCTTAAGACTTTGCAATCTACCACCCCTTGTACATATCTATATGATCTTGTAACAGACCTAGCTTTACCAAGTATTGTCCAATGTCAACCATACACTGAAGAAGCCCGAAGGGCGAATCGTTTGTGTTAAACATGGACCTGTGAGCGGTTTGCAGTTGACTTCCTTTTTCATTCAACTTATCTATTTCTTGGAGTCAAGGCATCGTGTATCCGTTTGGATCCCACTCACAAGCGGCATTTTTCGTTCATTCAATAGATATATACATGTGTGTGTGTGTGTGTGTGTGTGTGTGTGTGTCTGTGAGTGTGTGTGTGTGTGTGTTATTCACAGGCCGGGAGGTCCGTAAAGGGAAAACTGTGCCCGAGGTTTTCAAGAGCAAGGGCACAGGTTTTCCCTGTAAGGACCGACCTAAGCCGGTGAATAACGTGTTCATTTTTTTCTGCAATTTTGGAGGTGGAACGAGGCAAATTGGTTTGAGAACTGTTTGTAAACAGTCCTTCTACGTGCGCTAGTTCCCACGATCAAAGTTAAATTAAAATTATTAAAGTGTATATGACAGATTTTTCTTATTTGTTTGATAGAATCCACACAGTGTTCTGATAACAACAGCGAAAAAATTCTCGATATTGATTGTTCTTTCCCCTGTTTTAACCGTCTAAAAACGTGAATTTAAAGGATAAAATAGAACTAAAAATATATCATAAGCCAATAAGCGTTAAAAAGAAACCCGACGTCTCATAGCAAGAATAAAGAAATTAGCTTTCTCTTGTTCAAAATGAAATCGCACGTTTAAGCTAAAATTTGGTTTTCAGTACCAAAAGTAAGACTTTTGGTGAAAACTAAGGCATCAGCATTGTAAACATTTTTGTTCGTTCCTTGGTCAAGATTTTCGCTAATCGATACTTTTAGAAAACTAAACTGCAAAAACCAGTTAACATGCAGCAGTTGAGTTGAAAATAACGGAATTTCAACCGAGAAACGGAGGTCAAAAAACTGCCTTGTATTTAACCCGTTTTAAGTCAAATGGCGTGTCAATAAGAAAACTACAACTCGAAAAAAGCAAGCCAGCAAATTTTCTCAACAAAAACACGGGAATACTCGCCTTTTTCGGAGAATAACCAGGCCCTTTAATCCATTGCTGATTTGTCCTTTCACTTTACAACGTTTAGTAAGAGTAAAGTTCCATTTTAAGACGATAAATCCATCGTTTCGTTGGGAGGAGTTAAATGGTTTCACTTCAATTGGAGCGGTCCGTAAGCGGGGTCCGGATGGGAAAATCCGTACCGCTGGAGCGCACGTCATTAGCCAATCAGCTTCAAGGATTTAGATTCCGGACCGCTGAGATGCTACAGAAAAATATATAGATATATATGTATATATATATATACACATATATACACAACTTGAAAAAATATATATACATATATATATACCTTTTGTTTTCATATTTATAGATATATCTAGATATATATATAGATTTAGCCAAGCCTAAAAGCGGACCTCCACCTTTTTTTTTTCTTTGGTACATTTTATTTCCTGAAAATGCTCTTATTGAATACAAGAAGGGCATTAGCCCCCGTCGCTGTTCTCCAGCTCCATTACCTGAAGGTGCAAAATACATTAGTCATTCGCTCAAGATTTGAGCGCAAGCCTGTGAAGCGCAAGACACGACGAGTATTTGTTTGCCCAAACGAAAATAAGAGGTCTCGGGTAAGTGACCGCGAAAAAGAAAAAAACAATGAAGAAAAAATATAGGGCTCTGGAATGGGACTGTGTCCTGTTGGTAGAGCCGTATCCACAGCTTTTCGGATACAGAGCGTTTAAAAGCAGATTGAATTGAGTTCTTAAGCCTATTTTTGAACAATGAATTTTAAATGATTTTTTTTTATTTCTGAGGATGAAGGGTATTTTTTAATTGTTACTTTAGAACTGCTGTTAAATTTAACTTTCTGATTGGTCGTGAAAGACGTAAATAACGAAAAAAGACAATTTATTTCCACGCATGGAATCGACCTCGGGTTATTTGCCTCGCGGGCGATTGTACTTCCTCTGAGCTATGGTAACAGCTGCAGTCAGTAACGGGTTAATTTTTATATTTATATTTTTTACGTGACAAAAGCGATTCTCCGACATAAACACGGGTAGTTTTCTTGGGAAAATGTGATTGGACCGCAGCAAAAACCATTATTGTAAACAGAAAAAGCCAAAAAGCACTAGCTCGGCTATTTTTAACGTCTGGACTGCGGCAAAATGCAGCGAATTCAAGCGATATGTACTTCGACTTGATTCGATGTTACGTGAGTTAAGCGAGTTTTGCGAGTTACGCGTCGGTTAGCGAGTTACTGATGCGATAAACAAGGGTGTTTTTAGTGGTAAGATGTGTTCGCACCGTCACAAAAACCATGGTTGTGGACAAGAAAAAAACCGAAGGACCTTGTCAAATGCTGCGAACTGAAAAGATTTGCTGACCGAGTTCGCAGCAGGACTCAAGAAAGAGAAAGTCCTCAAAGACAAATGTCGGTTCGTAAATTAAACTTTTCGCCTTTCACTTTTACAGTGTAGCTGTTAGTTATTTTTTCTTAAGTTTAAAACTGTCCAAACAATCGTTTTGCTCGATATTATAAATTGTTTTTGACTTTTGTTGTCTTTGCTAAAACGCGGGTCACCATGCAATTTCGCGCCAAAAACGCGGGATACAGCAGAGGGTTATCTCAAGTTTGTGCCACCTCATATTGGGCACCCTGTGATGAAGACGGACGGACGGAAGGTCACAAACACAATTTCTCCCCTTGATTGACAACAATTTTTTTCTTATCAATGGTGATCCACGGGCGCGTCTTCGCCGCGCGGAGCTCCGCTAAAAAAATATTTCAAATGATTATACTTATTACGCTGAGTGTATACCATTAGGATGCAAAAATTCTGCATCTTATTCAAATTCACTGAACTCAGCTAAATCTGTGCCCATTAAAATTAACAAAAATCAGCAAAACCTTAACATTGTACACTGATTATAAGCAGTGAAAATATTTATGATGCAAAAAACCTGTATCTGATTCAGTGGCTAAATATACTCCAATTTACAGAACCCAACTAAGATGAAAAAGTTTTGTAGTATTGGCATGAACTATTGGCAATACGTAGTGAAGAATAAAAGTCTGTGACTGGCAGTTTCATTGGTAAAATAATATTGACTCCGAGAGCAATAAAAATTTAAATAACAATAATTATTTTAACTTGGAAAAGGAATAATAAAAAACTTGTAATTTCAAACCTCGTCCCTTTGATTAAAAGTACAGGAAATCCATGGAGTACATGTATCTGTTGGAAACAATGCAACATGTCAAGAGGGTTGCAACCGCCTACGTGGATATGAACAGTCTAGCTTAGCAACTACGTGTTACACACTTCGAAAAGTAAACATCAAAAAATATATATCATTATACACCCTGCCTTTGAAAAAAATTTTAAAAAGTCACGTGAGCTACTCTAAGGAAAATATCAAATTGTTTGTAGCCCAAACCAATTAGAGAAAAACAAATATGGTAGCCAAAGTCTAAACATTTAGCTTCATGAACCAATGTGAAACTGCAATTTTATCAACCTTACGTCTTACTGACAAGTATTTATGCATTATGATACCCTACTCTCTGCATGTCCATTAAAGCTAAAAGTCCACGATTCCCGTGCACCGTGAGTTTGGCAAAACTTATAGATGCATATAACTAAAAAACTTTTCTGAGGGTTTTTGAAATTAATACATTATCTATACTTAAAATTTGTGCTGGTGTACGTGGCCTTTTACAATCTGTCATCACATCAAGAATGCAGTAGCAAAACTTAGGTTTTAAGGTAAACTACAATCTAAGAATTGAAAACGGAAGACATTCCACCCCTAAACTCCCTGAGCATCTGAGAATTTGTCAATGCTGCAACTCAAATGAAGCTGAAAACGAAGTACCCTCTCTCTTACCTGCAATAGATATGACGCAATTGGAAAACCTTTAATGGACGATATTATTAGTAAATAAGCCGATTTCGATTCTTAAATGCTCATGACAAAATTGTATTTCTCTTACATGTAAATAGCATTGACGCTTTCACTTGTAAAAAAATAGGTTACCTCATTTACGAAGCTTTTGCATTAAGAAATGGGTCATAGATACAGGAATTCTAAATTAATCGATTTCGCAACTTTTTTTTCTTTCTCTTTTCTATGTGCAATGGCATTTGTAATTGGGAATGCAAATAAAGATGTTGTTGTTGTTCGAGATAAAGGCTTTAATGGATCGGATCGTCGATGCGTGGAAATTGAAGTTGGGAAAAAATATCACACGTTACTATTTGCCTAAGGGTTTAACAATGTTATTTCTTTTAACTGTCATAGCAATCTTAGTAAATGAACTACTGAGAAAAATGATAAAATATCAAGTTATTATTTTTACGCAGCGAATAAGGCAAGCGAAAGCTTCGTTTCCTCGGCGGTCCGCATGTTGTTGTTGAGCAGCGGGAAATTTTCCTTGTGGCTTTTAATTTTGACTACAAATATTTAGATTCCGGTCACACAAGGCCTCCTGAGTGAGTTCTTGAAAAAAGGGTTTTGATTTATTTCACTTCTTTCGGTTCAGAAAAATAATGCTATAAAAACTCTTTTAAATATTTAGCAGCGCCACGCACTTGTGTTTCAATGTGTTAAGTGACCACTGACGCACTGTATTATGATAGACACGATAAGCTGCCTGCCTCTTGACTACAACTATTACGGTTTTTCAAGAAAGTTTCCTAGACTATGCCAAGAATGGCCAAAAATCTTCATTTTTTTTATAATATATAATGTACATAAACAAAGGCAGACAAAGTATAGCTTCTTTTATGTTCTCCCACACCAACAGTAACATCGATCGACCCATGGTTGAGAATTCGCGAGCATCAAAGTCTAAAGTTTTTATAGGTGTTTTGTCTAGTTCCACAGCTTAAAAATCAGTTCTTCGAATAGCCATGTCTATTTTAAAAAAAAGGATAAGGTAGCACTCGGGCCAAGGAGGCCCACACGGCCGGAGCTTATCCCGGTTTCCGTAGCATGAAGCAACTGAGAGTATTGCTACTCCCGCCTGGACGGGATGCTTAAGTCCATCGCAGGGTTATCCCCCAGCAGTAAGTCGCCGGTAACCATTTTATACACCTGGGTGGAGAGAGACAATGTGGGGCAAAGTATCTTGTCTAAGGAAACAACACGATGGCAGGGACTGGGCGTCGAACCAACCACACCAACAATCGACCCATGGTTGAGAATTCGCGAGCATCAAAGTGTAAAGTTTTTAGAGGTGTTTTGTCTAGTTCCACAGCTTTTAAAAAAGATCAATTCTTCTAATAGCCATGTCTATTTTGCTACAGGTTTATTCAGTGGATAAACGTTACGCAACCTACCTTGGAATGGACAACTTTATGATCGCTGGATAGCGGCTGAACAGCTGGCTGGATAGCGTTATCCAAGCCTTGAACAACCGAGATGAAACAAGCGATAAATTTTATCCGCCGGACAGCGACTCGGCCGTTGAAAAAGAGTTGTCCGCTTTTTGAGCAACTGTGGCCTGAACTACAATCATTATATAAGCATATTTCGCTTATGTTTTGAACTCCCACGAGATAACTCAAATAATTGGCGACAAAAAAAACTTTTAACAGTTTGTTGACCAGATTATTAGTTGAAACCTCACATCAGTGCTTACATCGCACGGTAAGAAAAATTCTTCATTTGCCGAATATTTGAAACTAATCCTCAGTTTCTTCGGAAGCTAAAGACTGTTCCGAATCGTAGAAATACTCATCGGAGGTTTCGCAGTCGATGGTAGATATCTTCTATTCAGTCAAAACACAAGGAGACACGACTGAGGTGAGCCTCTGACGTCACGAGCTATTCAATTGCGCAATCACCAAGGAACACGTTTTCAGTAATGGCGGACACATTTTACGCGACTTTGGAGCTAAAAAATATTAGGATGGAAGGATTGTTGTTCAGTTTTCTGGGGAAATATGAACAAAACGCGTTATTCTGCAACAGAATTTGCCCGAAATAAACCTATGAATTTTCGTCCCAGTGGCACTTTAAGAAAAGTACTCCAATTGAAAACACTGGTATAGTAATCAACCTAAAAAATGATCAGTCCATTTGTTTCGCTGTGTAGACCAGAAGACGAACTTAAAAGTGCATGTTTAGCACTTTAAATTTAAAGTTTTCTGAAAGAATTTGCTTCCGTCTTTTGTATATAGAAAGAAGAATGATCCTTAAATGCTAGGGGACAAGTAATCGAACTAAGTAAATTTTTGCTACCACATTTAACCCTTGTAAAACTCACCTTTGCAGAACAACATAAAAATCCAAATCAGGTTGCAAATCATGCGTACGGCTGAGGAAATAGGTTATATGCCGATCCGATACTGCTATTTTTATGAAACCTTTTAGATATACTAGAGCACCATCGGGTTCAGTGGTCTCGTCCAGCTTAATCTCAATATCTCCCGCTTCTTTTAAACTTCCTGTCCAAGCTACAACTTGTCTTAGAAAGAGTTTGACCATCTACATGATCCACAACAGACGATCGAGATTACCATTTCGAAAATAAAATGAATCGGTCGCATTTCACTTAATTTTAAAAGATTTGTTCATTTTAAAACTGTCAAACTGAGCACCATTCTGGTAACTACAGCTCCTTGTGATCATTTTGACAATCAGTAGCCTGAGAAAATTGGCGTTTTTGGTAGCCTGTGGTTTTTTTATAATTATTCAAGGAGAGTATAATGTCAGACGTCAGCACAAATTGCCGGAAAGCCTGTGCACCAGTTGTTTGGCTTTGCCACGAGAAAATGTTGTCGTCTTTGTCGGTTTTTTACGAGATGTTTCAGGGAAAGCAAGGAGGTCCTCTGGCCCATTACTAACTTCGAACCCAGCACATGACTTGACAATGAAAATTTCTCTACACTGGAGCATTTTTCTTCACATTTTAAAGATGTTAGCTTTCTTTTTCGAGTGAACATACTACGTAGTCAACTTCAAAAAATGCCTTTAAACCCACTGATCTTTTTTTAGTGCATGTAAAATGATTTATTCTAACGGCCATTCGAAACTTTTAAATCATATCAAGGTCGTATTTTCTCTTGGAGTCACATATCGTTGGGTTTTCTTGTTATCGTCTATGAAAGGGGTGCAACTTTTAGTTTTCAATGGCGTGCGTAATTTATCAATCTCAAAGTTTTGCATATTTTGGTGCCTTTAAAAGCTTGTTTTGTGAAAGATGCTGCATTTTCGGAATTGCATTAACAGGTTAATATATAGATTTAGCCATGCCTAAAAGCGGAGCCTCCAAGGAATAAACTGGTGCTCTTTTCTCAAAAATAGTCCTGAAACTTTTCGCTCTGAAATATATTTCGGGGCTTTCTTTGGCTCGTTCCCTTTCGAAAAGTGTTTCTCAAAAAGCCCGAAAGTGTTCCGAATTGTCCTCCAAGATTTTGAGGATCTGTTCTGTAAAACCAAGCTCGAAAGGTCATTCTAGAGGCTGAGCACAGCTTAATTTTTTTTCGGGCATCAAACTGAACACATATTTTACTCAGGAGCAGTCTTGCTTGGTTTTTTAAATGTTTCCATATCCTGTCATTAACTGTCAAGGCTTGTCAAATCTCCTTGGATTATTGGCTGTTGGCTTGAATGAACTTGAAACGGCGCTCATGTACAACAACAAAATAAAACTTATTCTGAAGTAAATGGGTTATCTTCATCGCGTTCGGATGTTCAGTTAACAAATAACATGAACTGCCCCTATTAGTCTGGTCAAAATTTATACCATCAAGATTGAAAACGAGCAAACACCAAACACGCTTTTAATTATGGCATAAGTTTTGCGGATGCGAAGTAAGCCTATGTAAAGTTAGGCGCTTTGAGGAACGCAAAACAACTTGTTTTTCGGAAGCTTTTCGGATAAAATAGCCTTAAACCGACAACTGCTTCGCTTACTATTGAAAAGTTCTAGGACAAGAAAATCGACAATTGCACAAACCGATCCGACAGTTAAAATTGAAAGCAATTATTCGCCGTAAGTGATGCTTGTGCAGTTGCCTTGCGACTGTGCTTTGACCTACTGTTATGAATAAACAAACACAAAATAATAAACAGAGAAATCATTTTTGAAAAAGTTTATTCGAAAACCCGTAAGTTTATACTTAAATGCGATTCGCATTACACTTCCAGCATGGCAAAATATTCTAAGACTACATCTGTCACAAATCTGAGCTTGTTTTCTAATAATTTTTTGAAGTCAAAAGTAAATGACACATTTCTAATGACATAAATTCAATTTCAAAATGTAATTTCTTTGACCGTAATACTCAAAATCATGCACCTTAAACCCTTTAAAAACTTCACTTACTCGGCTGTGTTTCAGAACAAGGCAAGCTCTCCGCCGTGAAGAAAACAAAGCGATGAGGTCCTTTGAAGGCAGCTTTCGTAACTTGAAGTTTTCGCCTACTACCAGTATTCTTTTGAACTTTTTCTTTCCATTATAGGTATTAAATGTTTCTTTCTCAAGTTTAAAACTACAGTACCGTCGAACAATCGTTTTGCTAAATAAACTTAAGCTTTTTAAAGAAACCTCTTTTTCAAAAGCGACGATGGTCATGCGATTTCCCGCCAAGAAAAACGCCGGTTGCCCAAAAGCACCGCGCGATTTCCCGCCAAGAAAAGGTGGCATTCTCCACTCCCAGTCGGGTTGCCTTGGGACTTCCCTCCCCCTCCCCCAGAGTCTGTACGGACGGTCGGACGGACGGACGGATGGACGGACGTACGCTGACGTCACAACCAAAATTTTTCGGATCGATAGATTACCAAATTTCCTTAGCAATGGAGCTCCGCTGGCGGGCTTTGCCCGCAGGCTCCGCTATTAGGTGTCTGGGCTCTTTTCATTGCTTTGTTTCAAATTCTTTGAATGATCACCCAAGAAAGACTTCTGGCGATTTCATTAATTGTTAGCCATTTTAACTTCCAGACTTGACCTGCCTGTGACGTCACGATGGCCATGATCATCTGCCGCGCAATTCCTATAGGAGCAATTGACAAGTTCACCACCTGACCCCTGGAACAAAGATCACATGACTCAGTTGACAACTGCTGACCACTGAATGCAGGCGCATTGATTTCGGGCTCTTAAAATATTATAATTCATGCCATTTTAGACTGGAACTTACAAAACTTTTGATTCCAGTGAATGAAATACCACAATATCTTTAGCTTTATTTCCAAAAAAAATGCGTTTGTAATTAAATTGAGATCAAAGATTATGATAGAAATGATACGCGAGTCCCTGCAGTTTAGAGGTAACTCCGCCTTCAGCCCCCAACCCCCCAAAATAAGATGTACCTCTTGCAGCAGAGTAAAAAACAAACAAAAACAAAACAAAAACAGTAATAAAGTAATGAATGTGGGAGTTATCCCAACTCCCCCAAAACGACTCTGTCAAAGTCACTTCAGAATTTCTCGCTAAAACGAGTTTAATAGTTATTTTAACCCTTGTTAGAGGTTAAAATCACTCCACAATTACTCCCTAACGGGAGTTGAACTAACTCCTCGAAAAATACCCCGAAAAGGAGTTAATTTAAATCTCAGTGCAGAGTTAAACTGAAATGTAGCTCAAGAGAAGTAAAATTTATCTCCAGATTGGAGTTACAATAACTCCCACTAGCGCAACTCCATTTTAGGGGTTAACTTAACTCCCCTAAAGAATAGGGTGACTCCTTCTTGGAGTTAAAATAACTCCTTTTAGAGTTAAAATAACTCCAAAAAATATAACTCCACCTTCAGGAGTAAGTTTAACCCCACTACAGGAGTTAAAATAACTCTTTGAAAATTACTGACTCTGTAACAGGATTGAGATATCATCTTTCATTTGCTCTAGGTCACTTTTTGAAAGCCAGCTAAAGTTTACCAACCGTTCTGCAAGATGGCTTCCACATTAAAAGAGCCCATTTTCTCGCAGTTTTTAAGTGCAGAAAGAAAATCTTTTTACTTTGCCACATCCCTTCAATTTTAGCTAAACTTGCAGATGCAACATTCCTCTTAAAAAGCCCGTGGGTCAAAGGATAAGTGAAGACCTCTGGAAGTGAGGAAAGCGAGTTGTCTCAAGGCTACTTGGTCAGTTTGGGCCATTTATTATCTCACTTTGGGCTTACGGCATTTTCACCTCAACCTAAGCGAATGTATACTATAACAAATAAGGGTGTCTTATCCTAGCTAGCCGCTCAGCGGAGCTGCATTGCTAAGGAAATTTGGTTAACCTATCAAGCCAAGAAATTTTGGTAGTGACGTAATAGTCACGTGACCGTCCGTCCGTACGTCCGTCCGTCCGCACCACAGGGTCACCAATACACTTCATACACTGGATATAACCCTGTGCTGAATTCCGTGTAGTTTTGGCGCGAAACCGCATGTTGACCCGCGCAAGCAAAGACAACAAAGTTCAAAAACAAATTTGTTAATGAAAAAAAAAGTTCAAAAGAATACTCAGTTGTTTTTTCGGTGGAAGGGGAAAAGTTCAATTTAGGCGAAAAAAATTAGGCGATAAAGTTCAGGCGAAAAGTTCAAATTTGCCTCGTCGGTTCTGTTCGAACTTGGTCGGCACACCGCTTGAGTTCGCAGATTTTCGCAGCGGTTTCGACGCCAAATATAGCAGAGCTAGTGCTTTTTGGTTTTTTCTGTCCACAACCATGGTTTTTACGGCGTTCCGAACACATTCTGACAGGAAAAACACCAGCATTTTCATGTTGATATGCAGCTTGTCACGAAGAAAGAAATAAGTATTAAAATTAACATGAAAACTGACATAGAGCGCTCATGGCCTGGTGGACTAATATCCGGCTTCAGACGCCGATGACCCGGGTTCGGCTCTCAGCGAGAGTAGGAATTTTTTTTGTTTTCTTTTTTCTTTCTCGTTTTTTTTTTAATTTAACGACTTGAGTGAGAGTATTTTCACAAATTAATAACTGTCAGCAAAAAAAACAAACAAAACAAAAAGGGGGGGCTCCGCTTATAGGCTTGGCTAAATCTATATATTATACACAATGAAATTTACAATCTATTTTCTACCCTAACAGTTCATAAATATGCTGTCCCTTTAAGAGCGGCTTGCTGTAACGATCACCTATACCTATGCAAGATAGAAAAATTCGATTTTCTCAAACTTTGTCACAATAAAGGGTTCTGCTAACTTGTTTCAAAACTGCAACTCTGAAGTTGTTTGGATTTTCATTTTTTTGTCGAGACGGTGTTTTGTATTTGCCCACCAAAAGCACCCGAAATCGACCCTAAAATCCCACTTTTGTCGAAAGCTAGCTAGCCAGCATAATATCCGTAGCAGGAAAATCTAACCCATAGCATTATAATACAATCTTTCAACAGTTATTCAGCGCTGCCAGAACCGAAGGTAATTTGAACCCAAATTTTTTATTAAATTTTAAAAATTATAACCTACGACGGCATTGCGTTACTTTGAAAATTAGGTCAAATTCGTGGGCCAAAAAGTCAACGTGGTACATGGATTTGCCTATCAAAACTATTATTCAGGACAAAAGTATCACTCCATCTTAGCTTTTATCGTAAAACTAGCTTGGGTAAATAAAATGAAATATTTTGAGAGCGTCTTGAAAAGATGGCACTTGAGCTTGTTGATTCACATCTTGACCTTTTACGCTGCGAGTGCTATCACAAACATCAGTCCAGAAATGTTCGAATGTGGGTCTAATCTCCCGAAAAATAGTCTTTTGGGCATCTTGAATATCTGAGGGTTATTTATAAGTCATTACTAAGCTCCAAACGAGTATTTTTAGCAGAGGTTTATTTGAATTACAAAATGTACATTTGACAGTTGGCAAGTTTGCTCACGGAACGCGACACAATATCAGTTTATAAATCAGCACATCGACAAAAACATCGAGAAACCTAGTGGAATAGATTGTAAATAAATTCTTGGAAGTATTTCTTACCTTAATCCAGCCTAGAGAGAAGGTGATATTACTGCTTAAGCTTAAATGAAACCACAGGCAACCCAAGCTCTATGGGAGCTATATGGACCGTGTGACCTTTGTTCTGCGTTGTGTGAGTGTTGTAATATGAGCGTAACGGCGGCCGGTGCGTAACAGTGAAATTGTAAGGATTTGTATGGGAAAAAACGATTCCCACTTTAATTTGAAAATGCGAACGTGTTTTTAATTAAAAAAAACCCTACCTGAAGTCCTTTGTCTGTTGTTCTTTCTCCTATGTGGTTTTTGGAACGATTTAGCGCGATTCCAGTGAGTTTTAGTTCTACTGCCTTTCTCTCTATCGTTCGCATTTTTAAATTAAAGTCGGAATCGTTTTTTCCCATACAAATCCTTACAATTTCACTGTTACGCAACGGCCGCCGTTACGCTCATATTACAACACTCACACAACGCAGAACAAAGGTCACACGGTCTATATATCTCCCATAGAGCTTGGGTTACCTGTGATGAAACGTGAACGAAACGTTCGCTGCTTCGAAACATTTGCCAGGTTACATATTAACTGGCAGACACAGGCATCCCAAGCTCGCGTAAGAGTGTCATTGTTGTGCCTCGCATTTTACAGGCTACATATCAAACACTTAGAGAAGCTACGATGTGCTGTTCACTTAATACGATTGCAAACTCACGACTCGCTTTCTTAATGTTGTGAGCAGTAATCACTTCTGCATTGTGGTAGCTTTTGGCTTCTGTGTACGTTTATAAACCTCACTTAATGGCTATGTACCTAAATACCGTTATTATTAGTATACACTCCTTTTTTTTATAAGAACGTCACTTTTTTTAGCTGAGGCTGAACCGAAACCGAATGTTCTTATTTTTTTGGCGATATGAGCCTGAAACGTTCTTAACAATGTTCTTAAGATTAATTGTATAGTATTTCAGTAAATCATAGTTCTGAATGAAAGAAAGAACAAATAGGTCAAGTTCTACCAATTCCCTAAAAATTGTGCGTGTTTCAGGTGTTTGCTTTATTAAAATTCTAGCATTTGAGGATCAAATAGGCTGTAAATTACTCTGACCAAGTTATTACACTGTAGTTTATTCTCACATATCTTAGGGTGCCTTTCTTTGGGAAAATCCGAAAACGGATTTGTGATCCCAGATCATATGGATTCTTCGACACCAAAGAAACGCAAAATCCGAAAAAGGATTATTTTGTCATGACAAGACAGGCTGGAAGTACGCAATATATATGTCAGAACGATAATTGTCTCGTACTGCCCAAGAATTCAACTAGAATGGAACACAAATAATTTATAAACAAGGACAGTATCTGCAGTAGTTCAAGTGAACTCGCTATTTGCGTTCATAGTTAGCAAAATCTGGTCCCTGAATTACAGGAATGGTACACAAATGAAGTTATCCTGATGTGTCAATGCTTCTGTCTGTACTTTTGGAGAAAACTTTTCAAATATACGGAACGGAATAATCACCTGAATTTTCTTTTTCATGATCGAATGTTTTGTCACGCAAGACCGAGAGAAAATATGGCGAGACCAGTAAATTTGCATGGAAGACCGCTTGACAGATGTACTATTTTCGGATCCGTCCCCCAAAGAAACGCACGGATCATGAATCCTAAAAATCCGGATTTAGATTTGATCTGATGTATCCACTCGGAGTGTGGATTCTTCAGATCACTAATCCGTGATTAATCCATTTTCGGATTTAGGTAAAGAAACGCAAATCCGTTTTTGGATACAAGAATCCGGATTTGGATTTTTCCAAAGAAACGAACCCTTAGTGTACAATTTTTTTTATATGAAGACAACGTAAAGGCGTTCTTATTAAACAAAATCTTAACCTGGGTATATTCTTAACATGTTCTTAAAATTTTGACCATTCCTAGCCTCGATGTTCTTATTAAAAAGGTTCTTATATAAAAAAAAAAGAGTGTATATAAGTTAGATAAAAATAAAATTAATGAAAAAATACTGAAAAAGATGTAGCGAATAATACGTTGTGGGAAAAAGAAAGAAATCTGGCAAAGTCTTTGACCGGCGGGCGGTCGACACGCGCTTCACTTAGCAGGCGACTTTCGCGCTCGATTTTTCACGACTATCCCTGAGGAGAAAGAGAGACTGTTCGTAGTCTAACTAGGTTCGATTTATATGTGGAAAGCGTCCTGCGTACTACTAGTGTCAGCAATATCGAAACCGATCTGACCCATGTGGTAATAAAGAAAAACTATGGTAGACCAAGAAATAAAAAAAACTTGGAAAAATAAGAAAAATATAATTTCATGATGCATCTCCTAGTCCAGCAAGCACAAGAGCCTTTGCTTTTGCTTCCATTAGTTGTGCAACTCAGCACGTGCCTCAACCTGTTTTTTTGGTATTATATGGCCCTTCTGCATGAGAAGAGGAACTGAATCAGTTTCACAGCTTGAGTGCCACCACTGCTAGGTGACACCACTGGAACTGGCTTCTGAATCCAAGCGGCCCTGTGCACCGAGCTGGTAGAGAAATCAACTTGTTTCTTCAAGGTGAAGGCACATCACTCCTACACCTTTTTCACCAATACCCGCATCAGTTGAAAGCCAAGCAAAAAGAATGCGGTTTGTTTGCATTCGCACACGAGCTGCTTCATCATATGATGCTATCAAAAAAGTAAAAATCTTAACCCTATGGCATTTGCTGTTTTTGTGCACTGGATTTGTTCTTGGGTTTCCTCCAAGAGGCTGCTGTTTTCGGTACGGCTGTTTCTTCTGCAGCTTCGACTGGCATTTCCAATTGTCTCTCATCGAGCCTTCCGTGGCACTGCCGATTTACACACATATATTTCATTTTCAGCAGGAGTCATAATGCATAAGTCAATTCCAGCAATGCCCATCGCCCCCCTCCCCCCCCCCTCCCTCCTCCTTGGGTCAACATCTGGCATTAGAAAAAAAAGGCAAATTCCTGGGGGTGGGGAAGACAAATAAGTCCGTCAAATGCCCCTAGATGGGACCAAAAAGGAGGCAAATGCCCCACCCCTGGGATCATCCAGAAAGCAACACTGCTCAAGATTTAATAAATCATAACACCCATCATTATTTTCAATGCTGTTTGGTTGTTTACTGTGCGTCTATTCTCCCGTTGTTCATTTGGTTTAATGCCACTTATCAATAACACGCCAAATTGTGTCCACGACAGTTGCTTTTGGTTCACTATTTCGTTCAATTATTCGTTCATTTATTTGATTTTGACGTGCACAATTCAGAAGTGTTTATTTAATAAG
>OZ034976.1:16636731-16789231 GCA_964030785.1 Siderastrea siderea | reverse complement strand
AATTTCAAAGTAACGCAACGCCGTCGCAGGTTATAATTTTTAACATTTAATAAAAAATTTGGGTTCAAGTTACCTTCCGTTCTGACAGCGCTGAATAACTGCTGAAAGATTGTATTATAACACTGTGGGTTAGATTTTCCTGCTACGGATATTATGTTGGCTTGCTAGGTTTCGACAAAAGTGGGATTTCAGGGTCGATTTCGGGTGCTTTTGGTGGGCAAACACGAAACACCGTCTCGACAAAAAAATAAAAATCCAAACAACTTCTAAGTTGCAGTTTTGAAACAAGTTAGCAAAACCCTTTATTGTGACAAAGTTTGAAAAAATCGAATTTTTCTATCTTGCATAGGTCTAGGTGATCGTTACAGCAAGCCGCTCTTAAGTTTCAGTTCAATGGCAAACTCGCCTGTTGATCTTAGCGCATGCTTTAAGAAGCTGTCTTACAGATTTCTCTCCATCGTTGAATGATGCCCAGGCATCAAACAACTTTGCCTGCTGCTGCCTGTAAACTCGTCGTTGGATCCGTACGTGTATCTTTTTTTATTTCAAATGATTCTTACAATGTTCACAGCTAGACGAATATTATTTCAGAATTCAAAAGCACACGTTGAAAAACGTAACTTTTCTGCATGTATGGTGTTGTGACAACACCAGCAAAGTGTTTTTACCACCTTTCGTTCACACTTTACCACCAAATTTGATGACTTTTCCTAAAATTTATCTGGGAACAATTTGGCGCAGCAAGTGCTTGTCCGTCAAGCTTGACGTTACCATGGCAACCATATTCGACCGGCTGTTTTTTCAGAGTTTTAAAATTTTAACCTTTTCAATAAAAAATTATAACTTTTCTGAAGTAATTTTACATTTATATATCATTTTCGTGTTCTTTTATTGATTTCGGATACTTTTTTGGTCAATTTTGGCAAATTTCAAAGGTTCTGTGAAAAGCAAGAACATGGCGGATTCAAGATGGCCGCCATTTTAAAACCTGACGTAATTGTTACGTCATATGACATCATCAGCTTATGTTGCGGACCTCAAAGGAAACATTTCTGAATGTAGTATCTGCCCCGGTGGGTGGTGGGGGCCGAATCAGCCCCCTCACCGCCCCCCCCCCCCCCCTGTGGGCCCACAAGACCCAAAAAAGCCCGGTCTGAATAGGGTTAAAGGACTGTTGTATAATATTGTGTTCTATTTCTCATCAGTACAACTGCAGGGCTTATAGGACTGGCGCTTTATTTTTTGCAAGTGTTTTTAGCGTTGCCTTTAGCGTAACAAGTTTTAATTCCTGTCGATTTTTGCAGCTTTTAGCCTTTTGTCGCAACGCCGCGACGCAAATATCCCTTGCCAGGGTGTTGATTATTGTTAACGAGGCATGGAACTTAATCTAGCTGGTTGGTTTCATTGTTTTCAAGGTGTCTGAGAAAAAAGTTGGTATCTAGGAATAAGCGCAAATCAGTGGTGAGTAGGCTAAATTGGACTTAAAATGTTGAGGAAGCATTTTGCATGGCTAGCTACTTTTTTGCAATGCCACTGTAAAACGTCACAAGCAAATACCCATAATTTGGAGTTACCTCTTTTTATTACAACAAAACTTTGAATTTGTAAAAAGATTACGGCCATACACGCAAACAAAAAAGCTTGGCGTATATTAAGCTTTATAAAGCATACTGTGGGGATTTAAAGACGCCCGCTTGACAAGAACATCAATGAAAACTGTTAAGATCCTAAACACTTCCCTTTGAAAAATAGATAGTTTTGCACAAAAATAGCGTATATTTGGCGGGACCGCTTCATCGCGCTATTTTCCCGCTGTAACTAGGGCGATTCATTCAGAGTTAGTCAAAGCCCTGTCCGCTGAGTCTGTCTATAGAAATGATCTAGTTAACTTAGGAATCGTAAAGGTGGGTGACCTTATTACGGATAACAACCTTTTCTTGCACGAAGACCCTTATGTGCCGATCTCCCCTGATCAGCATTTCTTTATTATGGGAGTCGTTCACTCTCTTCCATCGGACTGGAAAACGGTTGTTAGACCTTCTGTCTGTATAAATGAAATAAGACCCATCCCTTGCACACCATATATTAAACTAAACTGTGGCCCTGTCCCTATCTCTGGTGTCACCTCTAAACAGATATACGACTTTGTTCTGCGCAAAAAAAAAAACTCCTCCGACAGCTCAACGAAAAATAACAGACAAGTACACAGACACATTTATTAATTGGGAAAAGGTTTACTCTCTCCCTTTCCGTACTAAACTTGACTCCAAACTGAGAGAATTTCAATACAAATTCTTAACAACATTGTCTTTACAAATGACAAATTATTTCACTTTGGCCTTTCGCAATTTCTTAATTGTACGTTTTGCTATGAAGAACCAGAATCCATCGAACATTTACTCTCCCGTTGTAAAGTGTCTTCTGAATTTTGGAAAGACGTCTTCTCCTGGCTTAAAGATAATAACATCATAATAGAATCTTTAAATGAGATAGGTTTGTTGTTAGGGAATTTTGAACAAAACGGAAGATTTCTTTATAATTAATCACATTCTGTTATTACCGAAAGGTCTTGGTAGCAGGAAACAAGTTAATATTTTAAAAAACAACACAACACTTTTAAGTTTTAAAGACATGTTTCGGCATCCCTGATGCTCAGTTGAAGGAAAAAGTTACAACAAAGCTATTTATATGCAATAGTGATTAGAATTGTAAATGAAAATGTATAAGCAAGAATGACAAGAAAAAAGAGTGATTATGTGAAATTTAAACATACAATTTTAAATTAACATGTTTAACTTGTTGATTTAACGTGGGCTTTTCCCATTGGATATGCTAAGGATTCTTTGATCTTTAGTTGAAAGCTTGTAGTGGCGCAGTCTAAAATACGGAAGCAATTGGTCGAACACAAATCGCGGCAACTTTCAGATTGTTGTAAGTGTTTGTATACGTGAGAGGCCCTATCCGTAGCTAAATGCTCACGTGCGCGTGTTGAAAAGTGACGGGTGGTTTCACCGACGTAACAAGCGTTGCAGCCTGCACATAAAAATTTGAAAACAACACTCGAACGGAGATTGCTTGGGATAGGGTCCTTCGCGCTAAACAAGTTTCCGATTTTAAATTCTGTTATTAGGTAAATATTACATTTATGTAAGGAAATGCCACTTAAGTTTACCCTCGTTGAGAGGTTTTATTGCCAGGATAAGACGTGTTTATAACATCGAACTCCATATTGCGAGGGAGAGGAATAAACCTAATTCTCATTTTAAAAAATGGGAAAAGTTGGTAGCTGTTATGAATACCCAGTAGAAAATAGCTTTGTTATATTTAGTTGGTCTTCTTCACTTTTAATTAACAATTATTTGCTTTGTTTAATTTCTATGTAACGTGTACTGTAATTAAGTCATTGTAAGTAATGTATTCTAAGTACTGTAACGTATATTCTAAGTTAAGTTACTGTAGGTAATGTATTCTAAGTACTGTAACGTGTTGTCGCAAAATAAAAATAAACAAATAAAAAAAAGGAAACAAGTGGCATGAGAAATGCGTACATCGCGCTATTTTCCCGCTGTGTAACTTGGGCGATTCATTCAGAGTTAGTCGAAGTCCTGTCCGCTGAGGCCTTCAGGAGAGCACTGAGGAGATTTAGAGCAAGACGACCATACTAAGACACACCTTTACATTTCCTACCATTCTCTCGAAAAAAAAAACCACGAAGGAGCTCTCTCTTAATTGAATCTCTACTCTATTCTCTTCGTGTTTAGTTCGCTAGCTACGTCTGGTTGTTAAAAAGGGATTGCTAAGCGCTTTTCCTGCCACTTGAAAGGTTTTCGCATTATCCGAAACGATTGATGTCGGTGTACCTTTTTGGTAACGCAAGGCTAGAGTGATTTTACTTAACCCGCGAAATAATAACTAACAATTAGGCACTATTACGCAATACAGTAGAAGCTAAATATCATTTTAACACATTATAGTGTAGTATAGCATTGTCAACAATAAACTAAAACTTCATATTTTAACCAGCTGTGTACAGTGTATATTATAGGATTGTATTTTATACTTTCAGATTTGTGATGTAATGTAGTTAGGTATTCCCAATTAGCGTACATCGCTGTACGCTAGTTGTTACGCACAATAAAAAAAGGTCTTACTTACCGTACTATGCGACCACTCTCGCAGGTGACCAGCTCTAGTTACGACCAGTTTGAACCAGTGCGAAGCCGGGTTTGAGTTGTCGCTGCAACTCTACAATTAAAATCTCTCGTAAGCGTCCCCTTCTATAAGCGACTGCGACCATTTGTGTGAATTCCAGACTGGTCTACTTTGTTTTTAACTGTTCTCGTAAGCGACCACTTAGTCAACACAAATTATGAGCTGTGGTCTTTTAAGTCACACCTATGAAACCTAAACCAGCAACATATCATATTGTTTGGCATACGTTGATTGCGTTGTTTTAAAGGAGCCAAAATTTGCTTGCTTCTACCGTGTGGCACTAAATTTTTCTGGGTTCTAATTTTTGCGATTTCTGCGCGATCCACCAAAAAAAAATTTCTCGCAAAATACTGAATTCCCACAAATGCTTTTTCGCAAAAATTGCTCCACTGTACGGAAATTATGTACAACAATAAGTAATAAAAACCGTCTCTTTTTACTTAAAACGTCCCTTCGTCCAAAAGCAAAGTGACGAAATTATAAACAAAGCGTTCGGAAATAAAACAATGAAATTGCAGTCGGCGGTACACGACAAGTGTTTACGGTAGCTGCTAGCAAAAGAGTTTTACAGGAATTAAAGGATCGTCTGAAGGTACTCGTCCCGAAGACGAAGAAGAACACTGGTTTGAAGGAGAAAATGCCATAGATACCTAGGTGGGTAATGCAGACAATGCATCAAGTGGTGCCCTAGCTTTTTTCGATCCATTATAATAAGAGTGATATTGATTAAGTAATGGTCCTAGTAAGAACTAGGCAACCCAACGGCAAGGAATGCAGAAAGGTGTTAATCGTGATATTGTTGAAACGGTCCACCTCATTGGCTAAAACATGAAAATCTACTATCACTTCATCAGGTAGCGCATTTATTTCTCTCTAGTTTACTTATTGATTCCCTTTTAGTGAAAACTATTCTGAGTTTTAATGAAGCAAAATTTCTATGTGGGAAACATGGAAAATTAGAAGCCTTTCTTGGCCATTGTTTTGGAGTCTCGTGATTGGATAAAATCTTGTAACACAAAAGAAATAACGCTTTAAAATAAAGTTTCAGTACATTTTATTTCAAAAACGTGTTGTCCATAGGTTGATGTATTCGCAGTAAGAAAATCTAAACAATCTTATGTGGGGAAAGCGAAATGCCGCAGAACAATAGAGGATTGCCTAGTTCTTACACGCATTGTTACTTAATCTGTTTTATATTCGCATGTTCTTTTATCTGTATATTGATTGCATGTACTCAAATACAAAAGGAAATGTTGTCAGTTCCTTTTGAACGCGACTTCTAGAAAATCTCAAAAATTATTTCCCAAAAGAAAACGCAGTCTTTTCCAATCGCAAAAATTATTTCACGCAAAACACAAAAAATCGTCAATCCGCAAACATAAACTCCTGCAAAAATTTTAGTGCCACACGGTAGTCAAATAACAGGGAACTTGCTACTCTGCACGTGTTCCCTATTCTGTTTGTACGTTGCCTCGGGGCTTCAAAACATTCATGACGTGCAAACTGTAACATCGTTTCTCCTACATTTTACCGTTAAATTCCAAATAAACGTGCCAGCACCACCACACACTATTGCTTAATGGTAGAGAAATACTCCTTAGAAATGTTTGGATGGAGGTAAACGACACCTTTTAATAAACATAAGACGTACAGGATAACAAAACAACTTGCTGTAGAATGGGTACTCATGCGTTTCGCTTGGATCATGGTTGTAATTAACACACTGGGAGATTTCATCTAAGCAAAGTGAACCACAAAAATCTCCGTAACAATGCAGTTAGACAAAAAAGTGCGTGTTGCGCTGCCGCACTATTGCATGGTTGACTAAACTTCATAACCGAGGGTCGCTCCAAACACAATCACTCGCGTATTGCTAACCAGTTGAAAACAATTTGACACGTGAAACTCTACCAAAGTGCAATGAAGCATACCCAAATTAAAGAACCATAGGGCCCCATCCATTGTTAACTAATACCGCAAAGAAGACGCCAAAATTTGAATATCTATTAAGAATATGGTTGCATACAAACGCCTGAAAAACAAAAACAAAAACAAAATCAAAATTTGAGTCAAATTTACTGACGTATATCTTCTAATTTTAGGAAAGGTAAAACTGACAGGCTCTTGCAATGGTTCCCGAAATATTATCTGCACTCCTAAAGATTGTTCTCCTAACGATTGGGTCTCAAAGCTACATAACATACAAGCCGCTAGCCTCCCACGCAGTCGTTTTTAGGGGAGTCGTATTACCCTCCTCCCCACAAACGCCTGCTTACCCGAGTTCGACATTCCTTTCCCATTGTTTTACTTGCGAGGCAATCTAACCAATCACCATTGAGGCATTGTCTGACGAAGACCAATCAAATTAATCGTTACAATGTACGCTTCTGTATTTCCCGCGATTGTTTTTGTTCAGAGATGCTGGTGCCGTGAATGGCGAATTATGGCTGAAACATCGGAAAAAAATATATTGCGTGTGATTAAAGTGTTTCCTGTGCGACGCTTTTATCCCGTTATCGATCGAAAGAGTTCGAATTTTCTGACAAAGCGTTGTTGATCTTGCTCGCCTGATCAAACGGACGGTCGGTGAAGACTTCAGCGCTTCTCAAACTGCTGGAGCCAATGCAATGCGAAGGCATATAAGAGACTTCTACGACTTGAAAAGACAAAGGGTAAGACGACAAAGGACCGAGCGAGATGATAAACCGATGAATGAGATGAAAATATCACACATGGCACAACAACCAAGTGCGTTTCGGCGGCGAAATCTGTCATACTAAATTCGCTGGCATATCCATTAACGTTTCTGCTATCCTTGCGTCGAGGGACGAAGGAGGTTTTTGCAACGTGCGTTCGCATGCTCTTTTCGCACGATATTCCTTATTTAAAAACAGAAGGGACTGCTAGTCCTAGTCTAGTTTACAATCACCATTGTGATTACACAGAGCTTATCTCTTGCGTTGAATTTATCAGTTTTAAAATCTCTCAAGGGATTTCTAAGTTTAATGTTGCATTTGAAAGCTTATAGAGTATAGATAATCCTACACTTCTAAGTTAAATGAACCATTTGAGAGCTCAGAGAATGTAGTTATAATTATCCCCTCATTTAATCAGTGATTGAATGCTTTTGGACAAATTTAGTGCCGCGTGGGATTACAACGCGATATCGTAAATATTATGCCTAAACAGGGTTTATCGAGCACATAAATAAAATTATTTCATCAAAATCTAAGCACCGATTTTGAAGTTTAACTTGCCATTTGAAAGCTTAGGAGACTTTGTTATCCCTGCATTCAAGAACGATTTTGAGATGACCTTTTACTGTATATTTTAAAATTTATACCGCGCGTCTGTTTATCTGCATGTGCTCCCGCGAAAGCGTCCTGCGGTCAAGGTCAACCTACCAGCCATAAGTAGGTACAATGTGATTGGCTAAGCGGCGGAAAGGAATGTCGAACTCGGGTAAGCAGGCGTTTGTAGGGAGGAGGAGATAATACGACTCCCCTAAAAACGACTACGTGGGAGGCTAACAAGCCGCACGCTCGATTTTAGGTCCAAAGTGACGTTCAACGTCGCGTTTCTCAAATATTTGTAAGGGATTAGAATTGCGCTAGGCGTGAATTCTTTCGTTTCGAATAGAGGGGGTACTACAGTAAAAGTTTAAATCATGTCCTTTAGCAGTCATCGGTGTCAAATTTGATCTTTCTTTCATCTCTGCCAACATCCCATTTAATTAAGCAATGGGGATAACAGCACCGTTGAAAACCGGGAATATATCTAAATACCGTAAAAACCAAAAGAGGTGCTACTAAACAGGCAAAACGCGAGCGAACTGGGCCTTCTGAGAATCAGTCTAGCAAAAAAGCAAATGAATTGTTTATTTTTTATAATTTGATTTTATAGCTGTTCCTTTTTAGAAGCTTCTGACTAAAGGCGGGAAATAATAAGCCCAAGTTTATGCTTAAATAATTCTCCAATGGCCGTAATGGCCGTAAACTTAAATTGGCGCATTTTGGAGGCATCTAACTAGCCTAGAAAGAATAGAATCGAATTTCCGAACGTATTGCTGATTTTCACGTGACGTCATAAAATTCTAAAATCATAAATCGCGAGGTCTTCAGATTTTATATCCCCACCAGGTTGAAGATGACTTTAAAATATATCTTTTCACAAGTTTTCAGCTCGGTAGCGTCTTTCGTTTTGAAAATACAGAATATTAAATTTCTGGCTTTTCACTTTACGTGACACCAACAGAACTTCCGTGACAAAGCTTTCTCCTATGCCAAAAAAGGGCTCTCCTTGTGATTTTTAGCAGTTTGGACAGTTAAAGCATTAGGAGAGAAATTAATGTGGTTGTATAGTAGTTCACGAGAGAAAAGTAATCGCTGGAAGAGCAGAAGTGAATTCTAGATGTTTTCATTGATTTCCGGCGGCCATGTTTGTGCCCCTCCGAGAGACACCAACATGGCGTCTCCATACCGAGCTCTATAAATTTCAGTCGAGCGTTTCCGCAAATAACTCAGCAACGGAATACCATACAGCCTGAGACTTGGCGAAGTTGTTTAGTTATGTATCCTTTATAACATTACAAATTCTTGGCTTCTTTCATCAACTGGTTTTGATTTTAATATTTTATGGCGTGACAGTGAAAACCAAGAATTATGTATTTGTCTCTGGCTGTCTGCAAGCAAGACTGCTAAACACCAACGCAACGGTCAGTGTACGATTGTAAGCTTTTAAGCTTAGCTGCTTCAATTAACAACAGAGACCATACGTTTGTATGAATACCTTACAAATCAAATAAAACGTGCACCTAAACGTAGCTTACTTGAATTCTGGCCATGGCTTAAATGCTTTGGCAGTGTGCTATAAACTCCAAGTGATCGCTTAAAATAATGCGGCATTTCGAGGGATCGCCAGCTTAAATATTTCGAAAAAACCACGCCAAAAAATTGGCGACGCGAACCAGTGACTTGAATAGCCGCTAAGTATTCTCTACATTTATATCACCGGGCTCTACTGTCTGCTACGTGAACAAGTTATTCTTTTTGAAATTAACAGCGAAGTATATGGATTTTGTCACCTCGCAAGCTTAAGTGCGGCGGCTTTCTCTAAAGGACAGAAAATCCCTAAAACTAGTTTAGGAAAAACGTTTAATGTTTAGTGACCTTCTTAAAACTATTCTACAGCAAATGGTGGATTATGTCTCCTCAAAAGCTTAGGAGCGTCACCTGAAAGCTCTCTCTGAAGGACATAAAATCCTTAGAATTAGTTTAGGAAAACGGTTAACGCTTAGTGACCATCCTAAAATTGTTCTACAGCAAAGGATGGATTTTGTCACCTCAGAAGCTTGGGCTCAGCGCCTGAAAGGTTTCTCTGAAGGACAGAAAATACCTAGAACCAGTTTAGGAAAAAAAAGTTTAATGTTAAGCGACCTACTTGAAATTATTTTACAGCAGCACCTTGCCGGAGTATTTTGGCGGGCTTTCCGGTTTTGGCGGGCTTTTATGAGGGTTTGCGATTATTTGAAATTGAAGCGATAATCCCACTTATATTACAAAAATCAACAACAACAACACCAACAACAACAAGCTTTATTTGCATGACTATAACAAAGTATTACAGTATTGCAAAAGCCACTTAAAATTTAATTATTAATTTCTTACTTAATTAAAATAACTAAAGAGATTACAACCATTTCTTATTTTTAACCATTCAGAGAGGTAGCCATTGTAACTAGTTTGTCTCTCTGTTCAAAGCATGACAAGATGAATGAAGTTCATTGAATATTTATAAAGTAATCAGTACATTCATTAGATGTGGCAATAAGGTCTCATGTGATAATAGTCGTAGAAATGGGATTTTAGGTTCTATTTTAGAAAAGAACCTGTCTCTTAGCGAAGAATAGCTCGGGCAATCTAGTAAAAAATGAGTTTCAGCTTCAATTTTGTTACAATTGCAGAGACTACATAACCTCTCATCACGAGGTATTTTGTCGTATCTACCTGTTTCAATCCGAAGTTTATGACTGCTAATTCTCAGTTTTACTAATGTTTTTCTAGATGGGTTCTTTCTTGTTAGATCTAGGTAGGCAGAAAGGCTATAATTCTTTTTGAATGTGTAATAAAACTAAGTTTTTGCGAATGTTGAAGGGTTTGGTTCCAGTAAGAGATATATTTCTTTTTCATGAGATCTTCGTATTGTTTGATTTTACCTTCATTCAATGAATTACAATTAAAGTCGCAGAAATTGTAAATCATGATATTCTTGAATTAAAAACTCTTAAAATTACAACAAGAGCTACAGCCATCTGCATTGTAGAATAAAAGTATCCCTCCCAACGGATTTCTGAGTGTTCTATAAGCAAGCGTTGTTTGTCTATAACACATTCACAAGACACTGACAATAATTCATTATATTGCATCGGAACGTTCACAGCAAAAGCACTGCCACACTGGCGTATGGGCCATTTTTCAGACACTTATCGACGGCCCCGGCACTGAGATTTTCCTGCCTTTTCTTCTCAAAGATCTTTGACCTTCATTTCGCAAAGCCGC
This sequence comes from Siderastrea siderea, assembly GCA_964030785.1. Taxonomy (NCBI): domain Eukaryota; kingdom Metazoa; phylum Cnidaria; class Anthozoa; order Scleractinia; family Rhizangiidae; genus Siderastrea; species Siderastrea siderea. The sequence continues at coordinate 16,778,462 of OZ034976.1, read as the reverse complement.
CGCCTGCCACCGAGAGCAAATTCAAACAAATGCGTTTTAAACGTTGTTGGTTGCCATCGATCGAGAATATCGGATGGTGATTCAAAGCGACGAATAATGTCCAGATACGTTAAAATATTGCAAAACATCTCGTGCAAAGATGGTCAGCAAAGCTCAGCAAAATCATTAGTTCTAGGTTTCTGTCACAAGAAGATCAAGCTATCATTTTCATAACTAACTATTAATCGGCATTTACCACAGAAGTCCGGTTTTTACTGTGCGCTAAAAAGGACAACATTGACAGATAGAGATTTTTGTTCACAGTTGAAGTGCAAAAAGGAATGTGTGAAAACTAATTAAACTTCTGTAGATTTCCAGGGTGAATGTGGGCCCCTAATGCGTGCACTAAAATCGAGCCTGCGGCTTGTAGCGGGGCGGGCTCCCATTTGGTTTGATTTTTGTAGCTGACATAAAAACAAGCAGGAGTAATTCAAACGAGGTCCGTAGCCTTCCACAGTGTTTTAGGCAGAGCGGCTCACCAAGTTTCATACAAAAATAAGGACAATGTTTTCAAAATCTGATCTTTTAACAAACCCAAGGCCAGCATTTGTTTCACTGTTACCGCATAAGAGAAGTGTACCACTAAAGCCTCACCTACAATTCAATTAGTGTGTGGAGCACTACTTGAATATTACATGGTCCGCCAAACTTCGTCACTCGGGTGGATCTTTCCATGACCCAGCGATCCATATTAGCTTTTTTTCAAACTCATCAGCCGAGCAAGTATGCCAGAAAAGATACCTACTCGTTCAAAATTAAGTAGTAATTAATTAAAATAGAAAAGGAAAGGTTGCATTTCACTATGTTACTGCAGCAGCATCAGGACGGCTCCCATCGAACAATTTCATTTTACAAAGTCAACTACACGGACTTAAAAGATAGACCTACGTTGCATGTCAAACGTTCACTGTTTGCTGCCACGATGGCAAAAATGCACGCTTCCGTTGCTCTTTTTCGCACTAAGAACTTTGCTCAGAAGACTCCCCTTTAATTCTCATAGGCGTACAGGCCGGGGGGAGGGGGGGCGGTGCCCCCCCCTCCCCCCAGTTGCGAAAATTTTCGGGCAAAACGCTTGTGATTCGGGCAAAAGCACTTGGGATAAAATATTTATTGATTAAAATATTTATTTATTTACTTATTTTATACATTGATTAAAATATGTATTTATTTATTGAGTCCGGCTTCTACAACACGACCAAACGGTCCATCTTGAAACGTTTGAATGGCTTTGCTGCCGATCTGCCGATCGTTAGCAGCCTGGCATTTGCTGCAGTTCGCACCAAACGTTCGCGCCAATTCACATAAGGCGGGAGAACGCGTACGCTTTGTGAATCGCGTGCTGCTCACATGTAGTTGAGTTTCAGTTAAGGCCTTCGTGGGGTCAAAGTAAACGTTGTTTAAGGAGAAAAAAGTTCAAATTCAAGATCAAGAAAAGAGTTCAAGTTCAAGATCAAGTAGAAAGTGCCTTAAGGTCAAGCGGTCGACAAGACGAAAGGTAAATAATTGGTAATTAAGTCAAGGCATTTTGTCGGCTTGTACCAACTACCAAAGCGTGGAGATAAAGATTTGCAAAAATGCAAGAGGTTAGCTCTTCGGGTTTTTGCCCGAGTGTTTTTATTTTTTTCTTTGGTGTAATCCTTATTAAACGGGTTTATCTTAAGCGTTAAACGTGGTCGAACTCTCCGTCATTGTCAAGCTAGGTGAAAAATTTTGGAAAACTCTCCAAATTTGCGTGAATGGAGATTAGAAGCAACAAGGTGAGCGCGTTGCAAATTTGGCAGTTGATTTTAGATTACAAGAAACGCTTATTCCAATTTCACCAAAAGGGCATAAGTTGGGTGTTTCTGTTCGATTTTGGTAGGGTGCACTTTAGCGTGTTAAAAGGTGAAATTACTTCTCATTCAGTGAAAGCTTATATATTTTTGGACCGCTGCATAATCTATTATGTATAGCAAAATGCCGGCCACGTGTGCAAAAGCTGTGTTTTATCTTAGTTTTATCGTGTACAGTCCCGTGCAATTTGCATTAGAAATACATGAAAAAGTTTTGGCAAAAAGAAATCTTTGAATCAAAACTTATAATCTTGAATTTTTAATAAACATTACTAATCAGTACGTATAAAAACATCACACTGCGCTATGCTCCGCAACTTAGTTTTATTATGGAATGCGTTACGGTCTTTTTGTCACGCTTGAAATGGTAAGAACAGCATTCGATGCTTGAACTTTATAATTTAAAGCGATTTATTCAGAAAGTAAACGGATACCGTAAAGTACTCTATTCAACGTCCCATTTTTAGACTGGAGATTGAGAGGTAGAGGTGAACCTTGAATTATGACGAATCAAGAGTCTGATAGAGGAAAAAGAAAACGCCCTTATCGCCAGCGCGTTATTTGTGGTGTATGTAAGAAGGAACTCGATTGCGATTATAAAGTTAATCATGCCAAAACTGTGCACAAAGGACAGAAAGCTACTTTCACTATGGTACGTGAGCGTAATCAGAGTCAGTTTGCTTTTTTCACCAAGAGCTCCGCGGAGTCGCGGCCGTCACAGAAGCTCTTCAGATCAGACAACCAGACTGACGCACATGACCAAGATAACACTGGTTCCCGTTGGAATGCACAAACTGATGGCATTGAAAGAGTTGAAATCTCGCCTGTGTCGGTGGTTCTGGAACTGCAGGATGACCAAGATGAACACGTCCCTATTGAGGAAGCTACTGAAGAACCTCAACCATTCTCGCCTCAAACCGTGGAAGTAGCGATGGAGCCTGAAGTAGAGATGACTGTGCCGTTACAAAGAGATGATAACGCAGTACGTGAATCAGGGCTGGCCACAAGCGAGGGGCCGCAGCAACCGGCTCTCCGCGAATATAACCCGCAAAGATTTGGGAACGAAACATTCACCAGCGATTTCCAGCCAAAGTGGTTCAAACAATATCCTTGGTTAAGTTACTCAGTGGATGGAAAGGTTGCAACTTGCTATGCGTGTTCCACGTTTTTAAAGGATAACGCTTTCACGTTTTCCAATTGGAAGAAACCTGAGCCCCTTACAAAACACCATCAAAGTGACGCGCACTCTCTGGCGATGACAAAGTGGTTGGAATACCGCCAGATGGAGAGAAAATCCTCTTCTATCATCAGCATCATTGATGATGGGCATCGTAAGTACGTCCAACGCAAACGCGAGTTTTTACGTGTGATCATCGAATGTCTTTTTTACACTGCCCAACAAAACATCGCTCAAAGAGGTCACGAAGAGGACCGATCGAATCTCGGACAAAGATCAGATGTCAACAGGGGTAATTTTCTAGAGCTTTTGCACCTTCGGTGTAAAGACATTCCTTGGCTGGAACAGACATTGAACACTCAGTTACAAAACCACGCTCAGTGGACCTTGCCATCCATCCAGAATGAGCTGCTGGAAATTTTTGCTGACCTCATAATTGAACTTATCTGTAAGGATGTAACAGATAGCGGCTGGTATGGGATCATAATTGATGAAATGTCCGATATAAGCCGAGCCGATCGCGAGCAAGTGTCCTTTTGTCTCAGCTACATAGCGAATGGCAGTAAGAAAGAAGCATTTGTTGGATTTCATGCGACGAAAACAACAGACGGTGAAACTTTTTACCAACTAGTCAAAGAAGTTGTCAACAAGCTGCAGTTAGAGCTCCAGAATATCGTGGGTGAGTGCTTTGACGGCGCACGTAACATAAGTGGTGTAAATAAGGGACTCAGTGCGCGAATGAAAGAATGCTCTCCCCTCGCGATTTATGTACACTGCTATGGTCACTTGTTAAATTTGGCACTGCAAGACACCATGACAACGGGGGAACTATTGCGAAATACTCTGGGCACAATTCAGAGCCTGTACAATTTTCTAGAGGCTAGTCCAAAGCGACAGGCTTTGTTTGGAAACACTGAGACTGAAGAAGGTAGTCTGCTTAAGACATTGAAGTCTCAAAGTGTAACAAGATGGGCATGTCGGTGGGAAGCAGTGAAAGCCGTCGACCAGCAGCTCGAGCGAATAGTGAAGGCATTGTTAGTATTATCCACCGACAAGGACACTTAAACATACTCGGAAAGTCGCTCGCTTCTGCATGGAACCTGTGATTTCCAGTTTGTCCTCGGTCTGTGTGTTTTGAAGATTAGTTTATCTAATACAAGCAGCCTGAGTGCTTACCTTCAGGGAAAAACTATGGATGTTATCACGGCGAGGCGGAATGCCAATTTGACTTTGGCGACTCTACGAAGCTGCCGAAATGAGGAGAGTTTCATCTCAGTGTGGAAACTGTGTGAATGCATCGGTATTAAGATGAAATCGTGGATTTCTGACTCGGAGTTTTCATTCCGCGATGTTCGTGTGCCGCGACGACAACCCTCAACTCGATTTTACAAGCTTTAGTCGGAGAGACCGTGCAAAACGTCAATGCAGCGCCTCCGCCATCAAAACCAGAAGACTACCATCGTGTGAACACCTTTTACACCTCTCTGGATAATGTACTGGCAGAAATTGAAACTCGATTCAGTGGCAATGATCAAGATGTTCTTCGTGCGTTAGGTGACATCACCCTAAGTGATTCGCCCACCAGTGCTAGCTTCGACCGGGTTGCCAGGTACTATAACCTCGACAGGGAGCTACTCCAGGCAGACCAACGCATGTTCTGTCAGTTTAAGGCAGCACACGTGGGGAAATCGATGAAAACACCTGCAGAAGTCATCGAAGTGTTGAACGCAAACAGCCTGTGTGAAATGACCTTAGAATTTTCAAAGTTGGCGTCCATTCTGGGCGTCATCCCCGCAACGTCCTGCTCAGCGGAGCGCTCATTCAGCGGACTCTGACGCTTGAAGACCTACCTTCGGAGCATGATGGGGCAAAATAGGCTAAACAGCCTCGCTATCGTGTGCATTGAGCGCTCTTATGGGAACAAAGTTATTGTTAACAGTATGGACAAGATTATTAACGCTTTCGGACAGCGCCACGGAAGGAAAAACTTTTTCTTTTAACAACTTTTTAATTTTAACAAGATTGATCGCATGAGTAGACTTGTAAATAGAGTTCATAGAGTATGCGAAGTTTGAAAACAACTGTTTTTGGAGTTATATCAGTTTCAGTAGACGTGAGAATTGTGAACCTTTTTGTTTTTCTTGCAATTTAAGTTCGTTTATATCCAAATTTCAACGCTTACACATTCGGGCATAGCGCAATTTTTTCGGGCAAGAAGATCACCGCCCCCCAAGTCTGAATGTGCCCGTACGCCTATGTTTTTTCTTCTGCGGTGGTGGCGACACTTTGTCAAAGTAGCACCACATTTTGCGAATCCCACGTGCGACCAAAATGTGAGAGTCTTCGTGTTTGCATATTGCTGCAGTACGTTAGCTGGTCGAGAACAAAAAATGGAACCTGCAAACAGTTTAATTAAGAGGTCGTACGCGCAACGAAACGAAGCTTACAGAATATTACAATCTTCTGTTTACTACAGTACAGAATCCCGAATGGCTGGTGGACATTCAAAACACAGGTAAATTAAATTGTGAGAAATTGAAGAAAAAAAACTTGCTCGATCTAAAAACGTACTCGCCCACTGGATGAGTTTGTGATTTTTCACACTTGTCCGTAGGAGTGGACATAGTCGTCTCTCACGACCTGACCACTGCTAATATGCATCCCTGAACTGGGGCATCATTCGCTCGAAATCTAGGAGGTCTACATGGAGGAGGTGAAAATTAATACTGAAGCGCTGTCCTTTCGTAGTTAGATGCCTTCCAGGAAACAAGTATCTACTAAACTGTTTTTGGTGATAATGTTGGACGAAGGAGCGAAGTGCCATTTCGGCGCACTCTAGACCGCTCACCCCGCACACTGCGGCAGGATCATAATCAAATTTTAATCCCTTCGGGTTCACTTCGCTGGCATAAACCCCAATTTGCTGATGAAGCCGGAGGCATCTTCAGTTGGTCATGAGAAAATCGCTCGTATTCTTGTTCTTTAGCATGCTGCCAAAAACGTTTGGATGAATGTAAACGACATTATCGTCCAGCTTGAAATAAACATTACATGGATTTCGCAGCAGTCGTTGAAAAACAAAGACGGTAGTAAATCTTGGAATACAGAGGGAAAAGTGGCCTTAAATCATTAATTTCGGTGGTATCTTTTTTGTTATAGAAAAACTGAACTCTTTTAAAAGACTGTTGGCAGCTGTCGAAAATTTCTGCAGCTTGACTTGCGTTTCTTTGTTGTTCCCTATCATGGGAAATAAAACCCTATCAACAACACCCCCTTTCTGTCGAAGTTCTCTGTAGAGGTAAGGCAGCAAGATTCGAAGATACATCCACCGACTGGTAAACACACACGCATAAACTCGACTACTTCTAGGTTCGACACTTGTTTGGTGTGGATCATTCTCTGAAACGGGACATGTGGTGAAATTTTGGTAACCTATGGATCCGAGAAATTTTCCTTGTGACGTCATAGCCGGACGCTTAAACCCCAAAAAACCAACTATTGGAAAAAATAGGGACCGTGTACCCCCAACATATGCTCTGGTACTACCTTCGGGGTTTTAAGGTGTGTAAAACTAAACAAACGTGAACATCGATTGACAAATTGCTAATTAAACATTACACACGAGTAAAGCTGATAACAAAATCACGCTAATATAGCAACTGAAACTAAATTTCACAAAACTAAGTTGACGCGGCGAGGCTGACCGTTGAATGGCACAAATAACTCAACGGTAGCTATTTCAAACCCCCGAACCGCGATTCTTCGCTCGCAACACTTGAACCCACTTGTCTGTTCCGTGCCGGCAAAATATTAATTTATGTCAATTCTGATTAACACATATTACATTATTATTAAATAGAGTGTTAATCATAGAAATCCTGACCACTGAGGGATACAAATAGTATAAGTAACTGGCGCGGATAAGCAACTGTGCGACAGGCATTTGTAAAACTTAATGTAGTTGAAACTGTGGTAAATTTAAGGTCCACGCTGTAGTCAAACCCACTATAAAGGTTCTTTAATAGATATCGATTCTACATCATGTTTTCTTTCAAGATTGACTTTTATGTTCGATTTATGTGCTTGAATATGATAGCAGCTCTTACGACAGGCCTTTATATCGATTAAGGCAGTGCTTTAGGTAACCATTTAAACAAAATGCCTTTGCATTTTTGTATCATTGCTAAGAAGGCTTCAAATGATTCCTGTTGATTTACATAGTCTCAATTCTCTGCGGAAAGATATTTTCAGCCAGCCCGATGGGACAATTTGAAAATAAGCTTTATCTTCAAATTTAACCTGCGATCAGGCCGAATTTTAGCATCGCTCTCATATTCTCTTACGCGGGTCGCTCGCTAAAATAGGGCCTGATACAATCTCTCACAAGAGTTCGTGCACGGCGGCCAAATTTTGGCCGCGGAAATCTCGCAGTCTGATTGGCCCTTTAACAATAGAGCTGTCAACGGAAGTAAATTGTCTACGAGACTCGCTCACAATTTTCGATCCGACCGCCATCACCAAGCAACAAGTCTGCCGAGGTAACCGTGTCGCTCAAAGATACTCTCGTGGTTCTGGGAGAATTGTCATCATTTCTTTCTCCCCTGAGAATGGTGTCCGGTTTGACGCAAGCTGTCTCTTTCTCGGAGCAGAGAAGTACAGCAACAGTGAAGTACGTATCCCGTTTTATCGCATCGTGTCTCGAAATTTTCATTTGAAGGCTTTCAGCTAGTATTGAAAATATAAGCAGAGTAGTGGTTATTTCCGCCTATTACGAAACAAAACGAACAGCAGAGGGACTAGTATCTTTCGCCAAGAGTGATCAACAAGTCAACCGATAATTCGGTAAACTTAAAGGTAAACTGGTGTTTAGCGAGAACCGCACTCAGCGAGATGCTGTATTTTTTTTTACCTAAGTAATAAAGACTTTCAGTGTATTCATTCAGTGTTACCAATGTCGCTTTATTGATCTCTGACATTGATATCAAAGGATCTGACTAGGTTTATAATAAATGTTCTTCGTTTTAAAATTCGCTGCTGTTTAGAGATGAAATTCGCTGGTAATCTCAAATATTTATCACTTCTGGAACTAAATTATTTTACAAAACACTCGTTTGTTTATAAACGGTTTTATTGATATCTTTATTCTAAAGAGTGAAACTGAAGGTATTGTTCTTAATTTCCCAAGGTATTTTACGCAGAAAATCGGTGACAAATGAGTAGAGAATATTTCCGGATACCAAACACGCAGGATATTTTGGTACATGACAACCTCGTCGTGTTCTGAATTTTCATTCAGTTTCGGCTCAGACAGAGCAACTATGTAAAATACCGGAGCGCGTACCTGCAAGTTGTAAATTTGAGCGCAAGTGCCAAGATTTATCATAGCCTGTGATTTTCTTATTTTTGCCGACATTTGTCGACTTTTTTGCGAATGCCGTCATGGGAAATTAATGCATACCGAGGAGCGTGCAAGCAGAACAAATTTTGATTGGCTGTTTTGTTGAATGTCAATCAATCCAAAAAGTGGGCGGCAGACGTTCCGTAGAAGGATTGTATCAGGCTCTATGTAAGGGTTAGCAAAGATAGGATGCCACTCGGCCTGCGGCCTCGTGACATTCTATCTTGCGAGGGACGCTATATCCCATAGGACACGAGCGTCCATTGTCTAACCGTCTTAGAGCATGGTCACACCCACGAAGAATTTCGTTTTTGCGTGCAGATTGTTTTTTGCACTTTTTTAGTTCTCACCTTGAAATCACGTTGCTATTTTGTTTACGATATTTTCGCTATTGTACACACGCCTTTGAGTTGCAATGTTTTACTGAGAGTGCTTCACCGCGCGGCTTATCGCAGTTGATGCGTAAACAGCCATGAGCCAACACACGGAAATTGAGGAACTCGAGGCAGTGATTGCCCCACAAGATTTACTAGATTTACACTGGTGAAAGCAGCCTTCGACGCGCTACAACCACCGGCACCAGCAAGTGGGGAACCCGCAGGGAAAGCCAAGAGACCAAAGACAAGTTCAAGTACAACACTCGTAGTCCGGCAAACACGGAGAAACAAGTCTGTCCTTCTATTTCAATTAAGGTCTGAACATTTCTTATTTCATGTAAAGCTGTAAAGTAACGGTTTTTCTTTCGATTTGCTTTTTGCTTTGCTATTACAAGATTGCATTTTTTCGTGTTTTTTGACATCGCCGTTGGAGCTGTTGTTTTTATCGATTTAGTTATAAATATTCACAGAGAATTTGTGCATTCATAAGTAGTTTCTACTTAGCATAAGTATGCTCTATATAGAGCATACTTATACATGAGGCTTCCAAACAAAGGAAAACAATGCCTCATTAGTATGCTCTATATTGAAACACTAATGAATGCAGAAATTTTCTGTAGTTTTACCCCGCAATTTCCCTGTGCTTCAAAGCCTCCGCCACTTTACATAATTTAAGACAGTTTATGGAATATAGAGCATCGAAATGCTGGACACTGATTGGCTGAGTGGGTGTGACCATGTTCTAATTTTCGTTTCTCCCTTCCCGCCTGAATGTTTCACCGAGCGAAACGAAAATAGAGCCTGATCGCAGGTTACCTTGTATCCTGCCCGATTTGCTAACCAGATCAATTAATTAAGGATTTATTGTAGTTACATTGTCGCATTTCTACGTAATGAATTGTTTTGTAGCGTTTAAGCATGTTTTTTAGGTTACGTAAGTAATGACATACTGATGAAAAGAATAAAATAACGCTCTCAAGTCGAATACTCAGAAAAAATTCTGAGTCCTCCCGGTTTGTCGGTTGGATGCTCTAACCACTGAGCTACGGGGGACTCGTGGTGAGCGAGGCCATACAACTGGGTTCAAATGCGACACATGTCCTGCCATTCTGCCACGAGTCCCCCATAGCTCAGTGGTTAGAGCATCCAACCGGCACATGGAAGGTCATGGGTTCGACTCCCGTTGGGAGGACTCAGAATGTTTTTTTTTCTGAGTATTCCACTTAAGAGCGTTATTTCATTCTTTTCATTTACCTCCAAGTCGCCATTTCACTTATGACATACTGATGGCCTATTGATCGGAAGCGATAACCATATGATGACAAAATGTGTGCAAAGGTACGTGCTAAAAACAACATTGAATGTGTATCGAAATGTTTACATTACTTGAAAACCATAGAGTTGAATGGTAGAAAATTTCGCTTAAAAATAAATGACAATGTTAAATGTCAAGGTTTCGATCTCATTTCTGCAGTATAATTCTCTTTCTGTTTGATATGTGGTGAGGGTAGTCAAACCAACCATAAAAAGAGCACTCATGTCCAATACTCTCTAACTGACACGATCCGAAAAAGCCACTATACGACCCGTACGGATCGACAAATAGAGACCACTCGTTAAATAGAGCTGTCGATCCGAAAATTGCATCTCATCAACGACCATCATGTTGATAGGAGGTTTGTCGATTCGTTCGATCCGTACGGTTGGAAAATTTTAACCACGATCCGTATAATAGACTTGTCGATCCGAAAATTGCATTCATTAACAACCGGGAAGCGTGTTGCGCAATATAGTAGGCAAACATGAATATTCCTCGTTCTCTCTAACTGACACGATCCAAAAAAGCCATAGTACAGCCCTTACCGATCGACAAAGAAAGACGCCCCGTTTAATGGAGCTGTCGATCCGAAAATTGCATCTCGTTAACGACCTCATGTTCACAGGACTCAGGAGGGTTGTCGATTCGTTCGATCCCTACGATTGGGCAAGTGTATGCACGATCCGTACAATAGACTTGTCGATCCGAAAATTGCATTCATTAACAGCTATGGGCATGATAGAGTTTCTACAATACTTAAATAAAGCAGTTTGTTAGACAGATGGTCTTTCCAAAAGATGGTGGCCATTCCGCTAGCCTGCGAGCAAGCTCTCGCAGGATACTAACCCGCTTAAGCAAATTCGTTTGTAAAAAGGGGGCTGGGGCTTACCAAAATAATCCTGTTTCTCCCTTCCCCTTTAAGATATAAAATGTCCCCTGAAATTTATTAGGGGTAAACACCCAAAGCGAGCCCTACTAATGAGTGGTCAGCGGTCTATACATAACATTACTCGATTATCTCACTTGAAACAGTCGTCGCACATGAGGGATTTTCGTCGATTGTACGAAGGTAAAGTGGCCAATTTGTTCAAAGTACTTTACTGTTTGTATTGTTAGAATGGTTTTCTTGTTTTGTAGACCGTTGTAACATCCACTGAAGGAAGAATAGCGTTTGCTGTTTTGCTTTAAACGTCGAAACAACCATTAACACTCAAGGAGTACTTTGACTTCCGTACACAGCAATCATCTCGGATCTCACTTACTGAACGCATCAATCTGGAGAAAAAGCTGATGAAGACAAGGTTTTTGTACTTATCCCTTCAACGACTTTGTGTCAATGAACGTTTGGCCTTTTTAAGCGGCAATCCTTATGCTGCTGGACCACATGTAGAGTATTGCGTGACAAGAAACTGACCGTTACCGCTCATCGATGTGAAATTCGAAAAGCTTGGAAGAATTCCGAGGTAATTCAGGTAAAATTGATCCAGTTTTGCTCGAAAACCGTTCTATGGTCTATTTTTGAGTACGCCTTGGGTTAAAATGCTTTTAGTTGTAATGTGGGCAAATCAAAATGTCTCTGAATTGACCGAGTCGTATTAAGTCAAGTTGTGAATGTTGCAGTTTTTGTGAATTTTATCTAGGTTTTTCCATAACCATATGATGAGTGCCGACAAATTTTATACATTTACTTTTAGACCAGTCCTTGATCTATTGTCTGATCAGAGAATGAGTTGTAGGTCAGGTCCCACTTTTAAGAAATCTTGATTTTAATAAAGGCACCTTATCAATGGCGTTCGTAATGCCTTTAGGTTGGTGTACTAAAAAATTCTAACAAAATTCCTACAAGACAGAACAAGTTATTTTAGCACTGAAAATAGTAAACATGGCCTATTTAAGGTATGGAATAAATATTAGCTGCTTTTGTCAACTCTGTGTTGTTTTATGCTATCTCGAGTTTAGTGTTAAAATCGAGGTTCCGGACGAAGGATTTCCTTGTTCAGAGGACGCATCGGAACTATCGGCATAAAACAAGTAGATAATCAAATGAAGCCAAACAAATGCGATTTTTGAACCTTACTTATAATGTTGTACTTCTGCACAGAAAATGAAAGAAATCTATTTTTCATTGAAAATCGACCAGTCGGCTTTTACACGGAATGCCTCTTAAACACAGAGCGATCATGAAAAGGGAGACTGAGGGTGTCAGCCTGCCAATCACAAATCAAACGGGCGCCGATGGGAGCATTTGATTGGTCAAGTAGGAGCGTACATCGATTCGAATTTTCCCGAATTATTCGCAATATTCATGGCGATAACAGTTAGTTGTTACCCTTGCGAAATGGATGAAGAATTCTTGGGTATTCGCATGAATGGAAATACCATTCTATGTTTTCACCCTCGAATTTTAGCAACGTCGATGTTTCAAGGACTAAAACATTCAAGACAAAATACCAGGCGCCATAAAAGCAAACCGAGAACGCTTCGGGAAAAATATCAACTCTGGCCGGTATATATGAAAACAGCTTTGCTAAAAGCGGGCAACATGGCCTAAAATAAACGAGTAGAAGCCTATCTCTTCACTTAGAATCCCCATAATTCTTGTAATGTCCATTTTTTGACAACAGACGAGCTATGTTTGCTAGAGCGTAAAACACAAATAACCAGCCAGAAGTTTAGATAAAAATTGGCCATGTTTCATGGCCGATTTTATTTATTTAAAAATCTTAATGGAGTAAAGAAAATGAATGCATAACTAATCCATTAATTGTTAAGCTCTAGCAAAGGGGAGGGCACTAGAAAAATGGAACCCACATCTATGCACTAAATAAAATGCATCTCACAAAGGTAGAGAGAGGGGAGGAGGTGGGCTGAACTCGCAGAGCGTGTCAGATCAGGAAGTTTCGAGGACGACCACGAGGTGATTTCCAATTTTTATGCCTGGAATTTGGAGTCGAGGTTATGTACTTTTGCACATAATGCGTGATTATTGCATAATGTAATAGCTGTTGTGCTTTAGATCACAGGTTAGACTTGTGACTATTGCTCAATCATTTTCTCTATTGAAAATGAGGCCTCTAGAGAAAAATAGACTACTCGTCACGCCCTGGTTAGACCCTTCAGCTCAGTCCACCCCTATTCCCTAGAACAAATCTGTTCTAGTGTATAATCTAGTTAGTATCATACTAACTAGATTATATACTAGAACAGATTTGTATAATCTAGTTAGTATCATACTAACTAGATTATATACTAGAACAGATTTGTTCTAGGGAATAGGGGTGGACTGAGCTGAAGGGTCTAACCAGGGCGTGACGAGTAGTCTATTTTTGATGATGTAACATAATATATAGATTTAGCCAAGCCTAAAAGCGAAGCCCCCTTTTTGTTTTGTTTGTTTGTTTGCTTTGGCTTTTTTTTTGCTGGCAGTTATTAATTTGTGAAAATACTCTCATTCAAGTTGTTAAATTTAAAAAAAAATTAAAATTTCTTATTCTGACTGGGAGCCGAACCCGGGACGTCGGCATCTGAAGCCGGCCATGAGGGTTTCTTGTCATCCTGCAAGTTAATTTTAATACTTATTTCTTTCTTCGTGACAAGCTGTCTATCAGCATGAACATGCTGGTGTTTTTCCTGGCAAAATGTGTTCGGAACGCCGTAAAAACCGTGGTTGTGGACAGAAAAAACCAAAAAGCACTAGCTCTGCTATATTTGGCGTTGAAACCGCCGCGAAAAGATGCGAACTCAAGCGGTGTGCCGACCGAGCTCGAACCGACGAGGCAAATTTGAACTTTTCGCCTGAACTTTATCGCCTAATTTTTTTCGCTTAAATTGAACTTTTCCCCTTCCACCAAAAAGACAACTGAGTATTCTTTTGAACTATTTTTTCCATTAACAAATTTGTTTTTGACTTTTGTTGTCTTTGCTTGTTTTGCTACAACGCGGGTCAACATGCGATTTCGCGCCAAAAACACATGAAGTGTATTGGTAGCCCTGTCGTGCGGACGGACAGACGTACGGATGTACGGACGTACGGACGGACGAACGGACTGTCACGTGACTATTACGTCACTACCAAAATTTCTTGGCTTGATAGGTTACCAAATTTCCTTAGCGATAGAGCTCCGCTGACGCGCTAGCGCGCTGGCTCCGCTATTAACTAAATCTATATACTAAATCATAAACATTTTTATTCGCAAGCAAATAAAATTCCTATGTTGAGTACAAACCAGGCCCCAGTTGTTCAAAAGTTGGATAGCGCTATCCACCGGATAAATCACTATCCAGTGGATGAGTGTTAGGGAAACCAATTGCTTTATCCACTGGATAGAGATTTATCCGATGGATAGCGCTATCCAACTTTTGAACAACTGAGGCCAGGGGTGTCACCAGAGGTGCAGGAACCATTCTTTTGGTTCTTTGAAAGATTATGAAACCATTTAATATCAAACCTAGCGGATTATGCTTTTATACATGAACTCAACTCATGTTGAAACATATCATGACAAAGACGCCTTATGTTCAGGGCTCTTTGTTGGTTTCTGCCCGATCTTCCGAGTAGTGTAGGTGACAGTCGGTCGTGCGATATTTCCCACCTTTTTACGGATAAGGAGAACGAGCTCGGGTGCGCTTGTTATACTGCTATGGACGGTAGACCATCTGATGTCAGGGTCAGACAGATGTTAGCGCAGACATCAAAGTCCCACGCAATCTAACCTCCTTACACGGACGGATTCCTTCTTTGGAAAACTGTATATTCGATAGTGTGTTCACACAATCGATCTTGAACGGGGCCACTAAAGGGCTTGTAATGAACGCGTACAGGGTCGGGGTCTTGATATCGTGTACGGAAATTAGGGGGATAAATGTATGCGACATAGTCTCCGTCCAACCTAGCGACCACGCCCAGCTCTGCTCCTAGTAAGCCTGCGCAGACTATGGTTGCCTTGTAGGCCTGGCGGCAGCGTTCTGTACTATCTGAAGCTTACTCATGTAATCAGTAGGCTGCCCATAAAGAAAACTTTTACAGTAATACATTCTGCCCATGATAAGTGCATGAACTAAAGTACTTATAGATTCTCTGGTTAGATATTTCTTAATAAGCCTAAAGTTATGTAAGTAGAAGAATGCAGTACTACGTGTTCTGGAAATATGGGTGACAAGACGCGTATTTGTGTCAAGTCATGTTCCTAATTTCTTAGCAACATCTGCTGGAGTTACTGTAACAGTCCCAACAAGGGTTCTTAGTGTTAAAAAAATGAAATAAATAACGAACTTGAATCGACTAGGCACCTGGTCAGTTTGGAAAGAAAACAAACATACCATCATTTCAAGAACTCCATTTTGGCTGGCATCATTTCTGATCACTTCATTACTCCAGGAGCTGTAAGTGCACTTTGAAACCGGAAAGGACAATTTAGTCAGTCGAAAAGTTCGTTTGGACTCGCTGTTTAGTTTGCTGTGTTTGTAGGCCATGTGCCATTAAGAAGTGGCTTTACAGAGCCGAGGTATTCGTAGCCAAACATCAAAAAATCGTTGAGATATTGTTCCCCGATCCGAATGATGTACTCAGGGGGGACCTGGGAATAGTAATCCAGCACTTCATGAGGATCCGTGTGTTGGTTTATTTTCGGGATAATTATACGTTCATCAAGTCCCGCCAATTTTAGCAGGAGAGCGGTGTCCTCTTCTAAAGTTTCTAAGCGACCAATAAAATCGTAGTTTACAAGACAAGGATGGCACATTTTCTCGTACTGCAGCCAATGTGGATCTCGATATCTCTCACTGGAATAAAACTTTATAAATTCCGCAAAGGTAATCCAATTCTCTCCACCAGGTTGAAAATCATTAGGTCGATATAATTGAACAATTTCGCCTCTATACCGTCTGCCGTACTCAGGATGTCCCTCCAAAAACTTGTTTTTGAAGGCCGAGAACAGGCGACGCAGCGGCTCGCGAACAAAGACAATCTTGAAATAAGTTTGAAGGCGTATCTCCCTTTCTTTCTCTGAGTACGAGTTCAGGCGTCTCCACTTGTTCCACGAGTGAACCTAAAAAAGGAAATGGTAAGTAACAACGACGCAGTTTATTGATTATGTCACATGGAACTAGTTATTCAACAGATAATAAAAAGGATTGTTTTAACAAGAGAAAACAGGACGTGACGAAGTGACGAAAAGAGACATGTTGATATTATATCGGTAATGTAATATTAAGAGCTTGTTGAGTGTACCAAACGAAGGTTGATGGTTTCGGAAACCTAAAAGCTGGCTGAAATGCAGCTGAGAGGCTTTTAAATGAGCAAGAAACAACACGAGAATGTGGTATATAAACTTAAATTTATTGTCGTTTTTAGCTTCCTCACTAAACTAGCGAGCCAGAGAGGAGCAGGTATTGACACTAGAAGGTTGCATAACATTTTACAATTGTTCTAGATAGGAAAGGTCATTGAGAATATTTAATGAGTGTAAGAACTGTCTTTCTCAAACTCATTAATATTTATTTCTTTCACTACCAATCACCGGATGTATAACACATCACGTGCATGCGTTTGGATATATACCCAGTGAAAAACGGTATACTACTCTTCAGGGAGAGTGGTATATACGACTTAACTATACACAGTTTACAAATTTCCTAAAATTAGTAAATCTTTGTTTGTTAGTTGAATCCACTAATCGTAAAATGGTTCAGTTACAGTTCACATTTACGTTTACATTTACGTTTACTAAACACTGTGGACAAGTTTTTCGCGCTTGTACCTGGGACTTGCCGGGAGGTAAAAGGTCTAGGCAGTTTTTCTTCTTCTGTTTGTTGCTCCAACTTCTCCAATTATAACGCTACAATTGTAATTTACTCTTGTATCTGACTCGTGCTACACGTGTGAGTTCCAGAGTAGAAAATTCTTTTATTAAATTCTTGTACTTACAAGTCGGTCTTTACACGTGTAAATTACATGCATAAAAACTACAAGTGTGGTTTCTTTATTAAATTGACCTCAGGTGCATAAATGGGTACCGGCGACATGCTGCTCGGGGATAACCCTGCGATGAACAAGCATACTCCCAGGGGGGAGTAGCTATTCTCACAGTTGCTTCATGTTGGGAAAGCCGAGATAAGCCCCAACGGTGGGGGCCTCCTTGGCCCGAGAGCGACTTTATCCTTTATCCTTCATCCAAACTCAGATTTGGAATTGTACAAGTTTTACCACCATTTTCACTACTACGCGATTTTTCTTTTCAAAACACCTCTGAGCACTTTGCAATACGCTTCCGTCAATCATGCCTTATATGGAAAGTGTGTGATGTTACCGCAATTGAATTGAGCTCGAAGGAATAAGGATGGCGCCAAATTATCCCGTAAATTTGCGCTGGCGAGTCATATATTGACTAGTAAGAGGTTTTAGAGTCGTTGATGTTGCAAGAATACTTCACGTTTGGTAGATATTTGTAAAGAAATTGCGACATTTCTTCAGAATTAAATACCCGCTCGGTGGATTATCCTATGCGGCGGATGGTAGGCGTGCGTTTAAACTCGCGAATAAGCTAAACCAAAGTGTGAAGTAATAATTCTAGCTTTTCTGACCTGAAAATAGCACACGACATGTTATTCACCACGAGTATTAATCTGGCAATATCCCGAAGTGTACGAGGACGAAATTCAGGAGTGGATAGAGTATGCAACGGGAAAACGAATCATGATCAGCGTGCGATCAACCGATTCGTGAAGAAAATGGGTTTTACAAGAAGAAAGGTACGTATGACTAGCTGCATTTTTTGGAAGGAACACTGCTAATTCTAATCACCTATCACCTCCGGAATGAATTGAAAAAACAAAATAAAGCGTAAGCTTATAATGCGCTTGTAACGTTTGTTGTTCTACGTTTCCAGAATGTAAACATATAACGCTGTGACATGATAGAGAAATTGTTATTTCTACAAGCGGGAACGGGGAATCGAGGAAAATATTTAAGCTTACTTTCAAGTTTACTTATTCTTTATAACTCAAGACGATTGCCAAAGAACGTGATGAGGGAAACAGGACGATGTATTGTCGTAGGATCGCTGAATTTCACCGAGAACAGTTGCTATTTTTAGATGAACCTGAGAAGTTCTGATTCATCTATAAATAGCAACTGTTCTCGGTGAAATTTAGCGATGACCCACGACGATACATCGCCCTATTTCGCTTATCACCTTCTTTGGTAATGACAGTGAGCTATAACGAAGACGTTAACATGAGACTGTGCTAAAATATTTTCCTTGATATTTCCCCGTTCCCGCTTTAGTTTTTTAAATAACGATTTTTCAGATTTTTCTTGCTAGCATGTCACAGCGTTAACATTCACGTAGAACAATAAACGTTATAAAGCGCTTATGCTTTGTTTTTCATTCCATTCCTCGGGTGATCCATTCCTTGGGTGATAGGTGACTAGAATTGGCATCGTTTCTTGCAAAAACAATCCAACAAGTCCTACGTACGTTTCTTCAGCTTTCTTCTTGTCAAACCCATTTTCTTCACGAATCGGTTGATCGCACGCCGATCATTATTCGTTTTCCCTTTGCATATTCTATCCACTCCTGAATTTCGCCCTCGTGCACTTCGGGATATTGCCAGATTTATACTCGTGGTGAATAACATGTCGTATGCTATTATCAAGTCAGAAAAGCTAGAATTTTTACTTCACACTTCGGTTTAGCTTATTCACGAGATTAAACGGAAGCTTACCATCCACCGCATAGGATAATCCACCGAGCGGGTATTTAATTCTGAAGAAATGTCGATATTTCTTTACAAATATCTGCCAAACGTGAAGTATTCTTGCAACATCAACGACTCTAAAGCCTCTTTCTAGTCAATATATGACTCGCCAGCGCAAATTTACGGGATAATTTGGCGCTATCTTTATTCCTTTGAGCTCAATTCAATTGCGGTAACATCAGACACTTTCCATATAAGGTATGATTGACGGAAGCGTATTGCAAAGTGCTCAGAGGTGTTTTGAAAAGAAAAATCGCGTAGTAGTGAAAATGGTGGTAAAACCTCGAGAACTGTTTTAGACACTCTAGCCATTCTACAAATTTGGAGATATTAAACATTTCCCCGAGCCCACTTTCAACCAAACTCAAATTTTGAACTTAAGAATTTTTTGAACCCTTAGAACTCTTCACATCTAACACTCTATATCAAGTTGTGATTTTAGCAGTTTTAGAGCACTTCAGCTATAGATGTCTCCAGCGGCCTTACATTATTGCCTTTGTTGCGTGTTAAATAATGCCGTTTTAAACGTCGCCATAGAGATAGTAATACATCTTCACTGCTTCAATAGTCACTCATTGACGAACCGTGGACAAGTTAAAGGGAGAAATTTGCCCGGGCAATGAGTTGTAAATATACTAGCAATGAAGGATAAACATCGCCAAAGGGGAGGCGGGTGCAAAAAATTTGACTAACAGTTCCAGCTAACAAAACTTCGCGAAAAGAAGGAATAAAATCCAAAAACATGACTTAAAGGGACTGTTTACATGGAGGGAGGAAGATCCTAGCACTTGGAAGATCCTAGAAGGCGAAACAACCTTTCGTTTGGTTTTCATACAGAAATTTCGGTCGGAGTGGTTACCAAGTGGAGGAAAGTTAGACGAAATTGTCGGCTTTTAGCAGCTGAACGCCCGGGCGCCGCCATGTTTGTTTTTCTGTCCCTAGTATTACGATCTTCCGAGCGAAGGTAGTTTACATGGTGCTAGGAATCTCCCTAGCGCTAGGGCCAAGTACAACCTTTGCACGCAAACTGAATATAGAAAACATATGGCGCTAGGATGATCCGCCTTCTAGGATCTTCCTAGGGCAAGGATCTTCCTCTCTCGATATAAACAGCCCCAAACATGTTAACTAGGGTCCTTAAGGACTAAGAATAGGGCGATGAGAATGCTTTTTCAATAGGCAGCATAATTTCGTGACTATTCCAGCAGTGAAGCTAGCAAAAGTATTTGATGATTGATTTATCGACGAGTGGATCCCCGCAGATTTTAAGTGCAAGAGCAGACGATTAGCAACAGCAGAGCCAAGAAATGGATTATTTGTGACCGCGCCCTCTTTGTTGGTAGTTTTCGACAGATAACCGTTCCTAGATCAACACCCATAAGGTCTGAAGCGCTGACATGCAGTCGTAGCTTTGAAACGACGAGTGTTAGCACTCAAGAAGATGGGAGAAGGACTCGCCTGCGGCTCGTGTTCACCCTACACTTCTTTTGTGCTCTCCCCAGTTCCTTGCGTGCTTTGTAACATAATAGAGCACGGTTTAGGATTTTTTACTTGTTAAATATTGTATTATGTTATATTATATATTATAGTGTATTAGCGTATACTATAGTATTGTATTAAATAAGCGAATTTAGTGCAGAAATTTTTCGCTCCTCCCAGTCAACTTAAAACGCACCCCCCCCCACTTCCCCCTTAGGGGGTAGGGGTGGAAAACGGCAATTAATCTTGTTGTACTCCCAGATATATATAGCAGCTCCCATGCTGTCTTGAATTTTTTTCTCTCTCTTTTTTGTTTTTCACTGAAAGTAACGGGATTAATTCATGAGTTCTAATTTCCTTTCCAAAAAGAAAAAAAGATACTTGAACTTTTTACAGAGAACTACATGTATTTCCATATGACAGCAAGTAAATACAATACCAAAACATTGTGCGCCGTTCAATTAAAATCCATAGTAAAGCTTGATAAGGGTAGTAGATTCCTTAGCTGACGGATATGTGTGAACTGACAATAATCAACACTTTTCAGAGTGGTTTCCAAAGTCTCAGGACTACGTATTCGGAAGTTTTTTTTCTTACACGCCATCTTTGTTTACCTGTTTCCATTCCGGTTTATTGTTCATTAAAAGGTCCCCCCCCTCCCTGCCAGAAAACCGGGAACTAAATTTTCATGCACAGACGAGTCATTGCAGACCAGCTGTTCGGAGACCCCAGGGAGTAGACTAGGGGAGTAAATGAGGGCAAACCAAGTTCATCTTTCAAATTGAAAATAAAAACTGTTCCCTTTAAAATAGGTCAGTTAACTTCCTGAAATAATTCAAACCAGCTTTCTGAGAAAAGTTAACGATCATGTTGTAGTCTCATTTCTTATGTTTAATTCATTTTCTTTGTTCTATTTCCTTTTATAAAACTGTAAGTGATACCCCCATGCATACTCATCAGAGACCTCCCGGTGTAGCCAAACTTGTCGAACATCAGCGTTTGAAGACCCGCTAGCATATAAATAATGGTGACAATGTTTTTGTCTTTCCCTTATTCCAGATGTGGTTCTCAAAATAGCTAGCTCTCCGTGAGCTTTTTCGCACAGTTAGCGGCTGGTGTTCTTGGGATGCATTTTTATAACTCGATATATATCATTTACTAAGTAGTTCCCTGTGTAATCCACGAACTTTAACACTAAGATTAAGCGATTAGGTCATCATTGCTTCAAAAGGAGCGATGGCAAGAAGGATGATACCCGACGTTTTCCTACAGGAGTGAGAGAAGCCATAATTATACCCTGATTATTAAGATCTCAGAAATTGGGTAAGACCGATTTTCGCCCTTTTGACAGCACAATCGAACGTAACCCCTTGCTTGAAATGAAACTCACACGTAATATTCAAAGTTCACGATTAAATTCGTTGTACTACTTACGTGAGGAGAGCCTGGGGGAAACGTCTTATTATGAAGTTCTGCCAGAACTGTCTTAAATGCGGAACTGCCCACTTTGGCAATTGCACAGTACATGATCTTGAATTTGTCATCAACGAGTATATTCTGCAAACCGCCAAGTTTCTCCTGGAATTTATGCGTAAGGCAATAATCTCTCATAATCCTCTTCGCATTGATCTGCCTTAGATCGGCCTCTGAAATGACGCATAATTACAGTTTGTAAGTGAGTATTTTCCGGTGCCTTTAAGGATGGGATTCATATGGGCCTTAGCTGCAGCTGTGTCCAAAGACAGGGACAAGTGGAGGCAACTCATTTCTGGCCCTATCCCCCACCTGAGGGGAAGGAACTAAACTAAACTAAACTAACTTAGTGATTGAAATCCCGCTAAATCTGGAGCTATACTTGCCTTTTTGTAAAGGCCCATGTCTGGGGAATGTGGGAGGAGGGGTGGGGAGATTACACTATAACAACAGCTATTAAATTAAACAAAGTTGACTCCTCCGCGTTCTAATTAATGAACGAAGCGATCAGGGGAAGACATTCTTGACTTTTTTCTAACTACTCCATCTGTTCAACGTATGACTAAATTTTTTAAGTGGTTTCCAAGGAACTGTATCTGTACCATTGAAACGGTAACGCATAGGCCTTCACTTTAAGTTAAGCCGATAATCTCGAAATCTACCCAGACGCTTTGTAACGAAACTTCGGCATTTGGAGTATGCAGATGGAGAAGTGTTATCAGTTCCACTAATGGCCCATTGGTGGACCTTTTGCCACCTACGCGATCCAGACTGCTGCGGAACAGAGGCCATCCTTGTACGGAACAGTTTTTTTTTGTTATTATGTTTAATTTTCTTTAAAGTGCTACTATGATCAAAAATGTGAATTTTTTGTTCTCACCATATTTCGAAAATATAAGTACATATTACTCACCGTGCAAAGTTTTAAGTCGAAATTCGTACGGAAGGTCCAATTATTTTAACTGTTATTTTCGAATTCGGCTTGCCGCCATTACTCAATTCGAAAATGACCGGGACAAGCTGGGCCGAGATGGCCGAGAGAGGAGGTGACGTAGAAGTCTCAACGCAACAAAACAAACGTGGCTACTTTCTTATGCATTCGGAGAGGTGTGAGGGTTCGCAAGATTCATTTCTTCGATTTTGAGCTGCAGTATGCGTGGTCGGCGCTCTGTTGTTGAAGATTACGGCAAAGAAAGCATCGATGAATCGGAAATTTCCATTCACAGTTCACCGACGAGTGAGTACGTTTATTTTAAGCGGAAAAGCTTCGTTTGCGTGGCTGACCGGAGGGACTTCAATCCTGTTGGACACTGTTTGCTCTGTGCATTTTTACGGTTGAATGTTTTACTCAAGCATTTTGTAAGAAAGGTACAAGGAAATATTTAAAACCAGGATCAGTTCCAGCCATCACGAAGAAAAACTACATCAGCAATCATATCTGAGCGGGATCGTCGAATGATGAGCGAATATTTATTTGCCGTTTGTGCTAACATCACATGTACGGTAAGACACACATTTCCTCACACACCTAAGAGATGCTTCGCTCGGTTGTCTTGTGTATATACATGTATAAGTCCCAACAGATTTCGGCTTAACTGCATAATATATGCCCTTCACATGAACTATTTTCTGTGTCGCCGCCAAGCCGGCTCCGCGATACGCAGAATTGAAATTATTTTTATTCAACTTGGTATGTTGTCCGCGGTAGCAGAAAATAGGAAAACATTAGCGTGTATTCTGCGTACTACAAACGTTCCTGGATAACAGAACATCACCATGTATTCCTCGTTCTATAAACGAGAATATTACTCGAAATATCTTTGAATTACTCGGCCACATATAACGTGAAAATACAAACAACCGAGCTTAATCGACCATAACAAACCTTACTGTGTATTGCTTGTTCTTTTTACTGTGTAGCCAGCTCCTAACATCCCCCGTACATTTCAATTTATCCCTCTCCGCGTACCGCGTAGCCAGCTCCAAATAATATAACCCTTTTATACTTCAATTAATTTCTCTTAGTGTACGGTGTAGCGAAATCCCAAACTGCCAAAGTCTTACATAATTAGCTATAATTTCTTGAGCTTTTCACCGCGTTCGGGGTAGCCACTTCTCTCTCAGTCAGTAACGCTTTCGAAGTGACGGCGTAGTCCACAGTTTATACCTAGACTTCTGATAGTAAATCAGAGTTAATCTCTATAATTCGCATTTGCTTGTTTACTAGGTAGTAAGATTACCGTGTTCGCACAATTACACGGGCGACTCACGACATCACTTCGTTTACGTGAATTTATTTTCCTCGACCTTTTGTCTCATCTATAAAATTCTGAATGTATGTTAGGCTCGAGATTCTCTATATTTATTCAAAAACTTTCCTGTAGCGTTATGTGGGCTTTTCTTTTAGAAGGGAGAGCTTATTATTATAGGATTTATTATTTATTTATTAACTGCAATTTAGGATACTGCAACAAATCTGTGAACATTAAACAACAACAAACTCAACCCGTATCGGCAAGAAAAAAGCAAGAGTAAGAAACAGCTGACGGACCCCAACACGACAGACATGCGAAACAGTTAAATTTATTGTATTATCGGAAAGATTTCAGCGTTTGTGATTTGGGATAATTGGGATATTTGTTCGTCTTCTTGATCCATTCTTATATTGTTTGAGACGGCTTCCTCTTCGGTAGCGAGAGGCTCAAAACTGTCATCGTATGGCGCCACTTCTGCAAGTTCGCCGACTTCGCCAAAAAAAAACTTTGTTCTAAATCGCTCTCAAAATACCTGGACGACAAATTCGACGGAAAACACATCCATATGATGCAATGTTTGGCTCTCTATTTTCGACTCTTCATTATACTCTTCGCGGCGATGGTTGAGACTTCTACGTCACGAGCAAAATTCACGTGGTTAGAGATAAGACCGCTTCCATGAAATTCGCGGGCTACTCTTTTGCGAACTGAGTAATGGCGGACGGGTTTAACGCGGTTTTCAGACATATATCCCTGCGCCGTGTAAGCATATATCGATCTAATTTATCGCGATTCATATAATATGGCATCTATTGAACAGTTTGAAGTTTAAAAAAGTTGAAAACAAAACAAGAAATTTTCATCGTAGTAGCACTTTAATAAATTTTACTAAATTGTATATTCAGAGCTTAATGATTTATGTACGGTATTCCGTATTTATATTTTGTAACCAGGAACGTTTGTTTCTTTGGAACTGAATAAAGAGGGATTATTATCGTTATTATCATTATCACTTTCATCATTAATGTATAGATTTAGCCAAGCCTAAAAGCGGAGCCCGCCCCCTTTTGTTTTGTTTGTTTTTTGTTTTTGTTTTGCTGGCAGTTATTAATTTGTCAAAATACTCTCATTTAAGTCGTTAAATTAAAAAAAAAAGAAAGAAAAAACAAAAGAAAGAATTCCTACTCTCGCTGGGAACCGAACCCAGGTCGTCGGCGTCTGAAGCTGAATATTAGTCCACTAGGCCATGAGCGTTTAAGGTCATCTTTCAAGTTAATTTTAATATTTATTTCTTTCTTCGTGACAAGCTGCCTATCAGCATGAAAATGCTGGTGTTTTTCCTGGCAAAATGTGTTCGGAACTATGGTAAAAACCATCGTTGTGGACAGAAAAAACCAAAAAGCACTAGCTCTGCTATATTTGGCGTCGAAACCGCTGCGTCGAACTTTTCGCCTGAACTTTATCGCCTTCCACCTAAATTGAACTTTTCGCCTTCCATCAAAAAGGCAACTGAGTATTCTTTTGAACTTTTTTCCATTAACAAATTTGTTTTTGACTTTTGTTGTCTTTGCTTGTTTTGTTACAACGCGGGTCAAGATGCGATTTCGCGCCAAAAACACAAGGGACTGGCAGCGCAGGGTTATATCCAGTGTATGAAGTGTATTGGTAACCCTGTGGTGCGGACGGCCGGACGTACGGACGGACGGTCACGTGACTATTACGTCAAAACCAAAATTTCTTGGCTTGATAGGTTACCAAATTTCCTTAGCAATGGAGCTCCGCTGACGCGCTAGCGCGCTGGCTCCGCTATTATCATTATCATTATTATTATTATTATTATTATTACTATTATTATTATTATTATTATTGCAATTGGAACGGGAAGAACAATATTATAATTACATATCCTGAAGGGTGTGATCTACAGCTATAAATCATAAAAACGTGTATTAAAATGAGTACAAGGAAGGTGGTTTCCATTGGGCAATTTCTGCAAAATTAACATTTTGCACAAAATGGGAGAAACGCGACGCTGCCAGTGGTATGGCTTTTCCGTCAAAGCGCTCAAAGGTGAACTAGAGCATCGACCTTCTGAGGATTTCCGCCATTTCCGGATAAATGAAGGGTTAAGCATTCAGAGTGGCTGTCCATAAGAAATATTGCTGGGCCCTCAGGTGCGTGAGTAATTCGTCCATTTGATTTTTAATTCAAATCAAAAATTGAAAATCGATGTCAATTTTTCATTTTTCGTTTCTTTTCTTTTTTTTTGCGTAATCAATACCCTTTTGTCGCTTGGAGTGTGATTGATTGATCAATTCCGGACTTTTTTCTAAAGTCACGTAATTGTCGATGACACAAGGCGAATAAGTAATATAATAGACTTTTTGGTTTTCTCTTCAAAATAGAAAACAAAATAAGTGGTGTGTGTTACACTTTATAGCGGAGCACCATTGCTAAGCAAATTTGGTAACCTATCGATCTGAGAAATTTTGGCTGTGACGTCAACGTACGCCCGTAAGTACAGACTCTTGGGGAGGGAAAGGGGAGTCCCAAGACAACCCGACGGGTGGTGGACAATGCCATCTTTTCTTGGCGGTGCTTTCGGGCAACTGGCGTTTTTCTTGGCGGGAAATCGCGTGACCATCGTCACTTTTGAGGTATCTTTAAAAAGCTTACGGTTATTTAACAAAACGATTGCTCGACAGTACTGGAGTTTTAAACTTGACAAAAAAACATCTAATATCTTTAAATTGAAAGAAAAAGTTCACAAGAACACTGGTGGAAGGTGAAAACTTCAAGTTAATTAAGCTGCCTTCAAAGGACTTCATCGCTTTGTTTTCTTCACAGCGTAGAGCTTGCCCTGTTCTAAAACACAACCCGGAGTAAGTGAAGTTTTTAAAGGGTTTAAGGTACATGATTTTGAGTATTATGGTCAGAGAAATTACGTTTTGAAATGGAAATTTAATTTATGTAATTAGAAATGGGTCATTTACTTCAATTTGACTTTAAGAATTATTAGAAAACGCGCTCAGATTTGTGACAAATGTAGTCTTGGATATTTTGCCATGCTCAGCCGATGTCACTCCCGTGGAAGGACCCACGATGCTGGAAGTGTGACGCGAATTGCGTTTATTATTAATTATTGCATAATTTTGTGTTTGTTTATTCATAACAGTAGGTCAAAGCACAGTCGCAAGACAACTGCACAAGATGAGCACTTCAATATATTACGGCGAATAATTGCTTTCAATTTTGACTGTCGGGTCCATGTCTTTGTGCAATTGTCGATTTTCTTGTCCTAGAAGTTTTCAATATATAGTAATAATCTTTCAAGCGAAGCAGTTGACGGTTTAAAGCTATCTTATCCGAAAAGCTTCTGAAAATAGTTTTGTGCGTTCCTCAAAGCGCCTAACTTTATAATATAGGCTTACTTCGCATCCGCAAAACTTCTGCCATAATTTATTATTTATAACGTGTTTGGCGTTTGTGTGTTTTCAATCTTGATGGTCTCTAGTTAGAGAACGAAATATAAAAGTTATTAAAAAAAACTATAAGCGAAGCTAGCAGTTGTCGGTTTAAACCTATTTTATCCGAAAAGCTTCGAAAAACAGTTCTGTGCATTTCTAAAAGCGCCCGAATTTCAAACAATCCGCAGCCACAAAACTTATGCCATAGTGTTAAGCATGTTTGGTGTTTGTTTGTTTTCAATCTCGGTGGTCTCAAGTTAGAGAACGAAATATAAGGGTTACTTAAGTAACTATAAGTGAAGCAGTTTTGGGTTTCAAGCTATTTTATCCGGTAAGTAATGTGTGTTCCTTAAAGTGCTCCAATTTCTTCGCAGCCACTAAAACCTACGCGACATTTCTTCCATAATTTTGTTACAGGTGCTTCAATTCGAAGCTCCCCAAATCCTTTCTTTCGGGTAATCCCAGTAAAATGCCGGTGAAATGCTAGTATAAATTTTTGAACAGACTAATAGTGGTGAAAACTGGAAAATGTTTTCCTCCCACGCACAGAGCAAAAAAGTCTTTTAGAAATAAAAATTATATATACTGACCGCGCTTCCCTCATGTCAGTTTATTCAGGTAATTTAATAAGTAGACCCAATATCTGGAACACGGCGTATATATGTGAAACTGAAACTTATTTCCCTTTGATTTGCTAGTAGTATCCTTGCAATAATTTATTGTATCCCTTATGCTTGTTCTTATTGCTAGATTGGAGGCGGAGTTATAAGCCTGGTTCCCAATTGTGATATGAGACATACCGGCATATGTACGTTTAGTGAGACTTTAGTGTGTAAGCACAGGAAAAATTAAGTGCACTGAAATACCGGCAGGATGCAATTCCAAGGTCACACGTCTGTACAATTGCATGCATGCAAGTCAAGAAATATTCTCTTTCATTGCTTGTGTGCTTGTTTCACAAGCGGCATGAAAAAAAAAACACACGCACAAGAACTGACCAATACTGCATGACTATGCATGTAGGCCGCCTGTATTTGGAAAAAGTGGGAACTGGCATAAAATAAGTGAAAGAAACTAAATGCTGCTACCATGCCCGACCTTTGAAACCCGGAAAAGACTTTAAATAAATTCAAGGGGGCAAATATAACCTTAACTTTATGAAATCCAATACTTTTTGGTACAATTGGTTTGTTGCTTAAGACTTAGTTTAAAATGCCTCCAAAAATCAAAAAGGCAAAATTTATACAGTCAATTAGTCTAAGTGTGATAGTGTATTCAAGCGACATTTAAATGACAAAGAAAAGTGTCCTTTCAAAAACGTAATTGCAAGTTTTAAAAACAAACTCGCTGGTCGCTGCATGCGAGTCGCCCAAGTGACACTTGCAAAACAAAGACGTGCTTTCGGCATTAAAAAAAAACAATGCAATAGTAGTAAATCCCTCTAGCTATACAAAAATTATTTCTAAGCTTACCAAGCTCATTCACAACTGGCGTCCGCTTTTCTGTTAAGTCTGATCCTCGGACAAAACAGTAAGACGTACTTTTCGGCCCAACAGTAAGCTTAAATCCCTCTAAATGAGCGTGAAGTTTGTATGAAAAACCATGCAGAAAATGTCCTGACAAACCAAATTTCGCGCCGATAAAACTTAAGCATGTCAGCTATTTCATTTAACACACATACTGAACGTAAAAGTCTTAAGAGCGGTTTGCTGTAAGAACCGGCTAAGGGTATGTATATGTAAGATAGAAAAAAACTGGTTTTCCCAATATCTACCAAAATAAAGGCCTTGGTGAACTAGTTCTAAAAATATAAGTTTCGGGTCGTTTAAATTTATATTTATTTTTTAAATAAATATTTTGTATTTTGCCATTCATAGCAGTCAAAATCAACGCCAAAATTGGAACGTTTCCGGAACCTCTTGATTAAATAATGAAAGCGTTCTAAAACAGATTAACCCAGGGAGTGAAAAGATCTTATTTCTTCTGTTTATTAACAGTGTCGAATTTTCATGAAAAGTGCGAACTTGAATTTTTGACGAAATTTAAAATTTATACCCAACAACGGTCGTTACCGACAAGTGAACTCAATTTAGGCTACCTTCAAGGCTTAAAAAGTACTCTGGTACATGGCTTTATACGACAAGATTATATTCCAGGGAAGAACAATCATTTCAACTGAACATCGGGGTAAGCATGGTATTTTCGCGGGTAAATCGCCGCAAAGATGGACTAAATTTCGATATTGATCGAATTTGCCGTGAAATCGCAGGCCGTTTACACAAGCTATTTTGGAGTTGCAACTAAGCAGCTCTTGTCACGCCACAAATCGCGCGACAAAATCCCCCGTGTAAACGGGCCTTAAGGCCGTCAATCTTAAACCATGGTGTTTTGCGGGATGATTTCGGTTGTTCAAACAGGCATTTCCGTTCAATATCTAAAGAAAAACCTTTTCTTTTTTTTTCTGTTTTAAGATGCTTTATGATAGCAAAACATTATTAGTTAAACAAGGGATTATTTTATTAGTTCGAGCTACGTTTGGTGGGAGAAAGAAAAACATCAAGAGTCAAACTTCAATAAACGTTACAAATTTAATCGACAAGTGCAAGGAACGTTGTAGCCTGTGTTTTCATTAATTAGACACACAGTATTAAAAAAACGCCTTCACTTTTTCGAGTCAGACGTGAGTAGAGGGTACTTTTTGACGAATAACTTTTTTTGACCTGCATTGCTTCAACACAGTAAACCGCCTAACATACGTAGAAACATTGTCTCCCGGGCACTTAAGAACTTCGATGTTGACATCGACATTGATGCCGTTAACCGAGAGGTTTGCTGGCTGATAACATGTGTCTGGCCTCTGCTGTATCCAGATATGAGCAGGTTCTCATGAATACTCTTAACAAGATGGCACCAATAAAATCTAGGACTATCACTGTTCACCATAATGCTCCGTGGTATGTTAAATTTAGATCGCCAATGAAAAAAGAGGCTGAGGAGAAGGCTTGAACGCAAGTGGCGCCGGCTTAAGCTTGTCCCGTCTTTAAAACCGCTAACGATTCACGATGTTAGATGGCTAATCAAGTCTGGGACAATTAAGTCGTGTTCACTTGACCCTCTATCAGCATCCATTATGGTCAAATGTTATCCTACCTTGGTACCTATGCTTACAGTCCAGCCATATGGTGAAAAAATTGTGCACTTAGGGGTAAAGGCATCAAACTCGGCACAATGATAGAACTAGATGGACTGATCATTTTTAGCTATGGACCCCATTCAAATACACACGGGGGAGGCACAATGCGCCCTTGGGGGAGGGGTTTGGCCGTTTTGTTCTATAGTCCATCTATATGGTGGAAAAGTTGTGCACTTATGGGTAAAAGCACCAAATTTGGCATGGTAATAGTACTTACGTTGCTGAACAATGGCTATGTACCCAGGTGGATTTCTGCTGGGGGAGATTTTCGCACTTAGGGGGGCGGGGTAGTTGCAATTTCCAAAGAAATTGCTGCAATAAGAGAAAGCTGTAAGGTTAACCCGAATTTGCCATATTAGTAGGACGTGATGTCCTAACAAATTTCATCTATGACTCTAGATGAAATTAGATGACCCGCCATGCATCTGAGTCCGATTTTGTCCATCCCCATTCATTAGCAGAAGGTAGCCTAGAATTAGAAACCAAGCACTCTCCCCAACAATGTTAAGCTTGGAATGCCACTCTCTCGTTGTGCTGTAATAATGCATCAGCAGTAGGGAATGTTCTCAGGGGTTCTTCCCTTCTGTGCAAACAAAACTTTTCTGGCATCATTGACTCTTTGGCACTGGCTTGTCCAGTCATATATCAGAACTACAAATCTCTCAAGCACAGGCATAGCATCTAGGACATCCTGGATAGTAGGCCTTAGAAAAAAGCTTGTACTATGCAGAATGTTCTACATGCTATGCCTGTAGCTGTGCTCGACAAATTTGTATTTCTGGTGTATTGACCGAACAAGCCAGTGCCAAAGAGTCAGTGGTGCCAGAAAAGTTCTATTTGCACAGAAGGGAAGAACCCTTCGAGACCATTTCCCTACTGCTGTTGCATTATTACAGCACACCAAGAGAGTGGCATACCAAGCTGAACATTGTTGGGGGCAGTGTTTGGTTTCTAATCCGGCCTGAACTAGCTTCTCCTAGCCTGAATGGGGATGGACGAAATCCGAGTCAGATGCATGGCAGCCTTAGTGGCCACCTTATTTTTTCTGAAGCATCAAAAGTACGCAAGGAGCTTGTGAAATGGAAATTGTGGGTGCAGAGCTGAGAGATGTTGCAAACGACGTTCCAAATGTGAAAAAGCCGGAATGTCTCACACTGCACTTTACGAATGCGGTGGGGAATGCGAGGGAGAGATTAAGCTCAACGACTTTACAAGATGGATCGTTATTTGCGATTGACGCGCGGTGGGGAATGCGAGGGAGAGGATTCAGCTCAACGACGATACAAGATGGACCGTTATTTGCGATTGACGGTCCGTGCATTTCGCACGGACCGTCATTCTTGCTTACGGACCGTTATTTGTGGTTGACGGTCCGTACCGTTTCGCACGGGACGTCATTCTTGCTTACGGTCCGAATACAGAGTGTGCATCTCATTATCACACCAGAGCCAACTATTGACGGTCCGTACGTTTCGTACAGTCTGTCCGCCTCACTTACTGACCATTTTTGCGATTGACGGTCAGTACGTTTCGCAAGCGTTGCGTAAACTGATAACAGGGTCCTAAAAGAGGACTCGCCAAGTGACAAATGGATCGATATACACCAAAGAGAAAACGGTAATATGTCGATTACTCGTTCTATAAGCGTTGTGCAACTGATAACAGGGTTGTATTAGTGGACTGTCCAAGGCAAGACAAAGCGATCAAGACACACGAAAGAGAAAGTCAACTCTTCAAAACGGACCGTGTGCAGGGCCGTAGCCAGAATTTTCTGATAACCAAGGCAATTGCGAAGCGCTGAAGGCGCGAGCTTCTAGACGCTCAAAAATGCCGTTGTTAGCGTTTTCCTGGTGGTATTTTTCCCCAAACATAATCAAAATCCAACTAAATTTAACAGCATTTATGTTTGTTATCAGTTCTTCTCTTTAACATTTGAACGGCTTCATTCAGGAATGAAATTTTAGAAGCTCTGAAATGTTATTTCAGCTTTCGTGACGAGGAAGATATCAATCTCGTTCAAGTACACCAGTTCAAGTGTACTAGTGCTGAGGTGTACTCTCTACTTAAGGCCTTGCTTTTATTTGGAGAAAGCTAAAGCAATTCTCCTATTACCACTGGCGTCCCATTTTTGTAATATTTGCAACGGCTCTGGAGTGATGTCGTGAACGTATGCCAGGCCAAGACCATTCAATCGGCGCAGACTGCTGACAATTCTCTCGCAGGAGCAACTTCCAACTGGTAATGTAAGGATTAACTGAAGGATTGTTGTTGCGATAAAGCAGCTCATCGCAGTCGCAGCAGGAAATAGCATCTGGTAGTGAAGCAACGTCTTAAGTATTAACTGAGGTTATCGCACTTTACTGTACCGGTGGCGTGGTTTACTAGCCAGAAACATGTTATATTATTAAATAACTTTTTTTTCTATTTAAGTTTTTAACCACAAGGAAAATCTTTTACCGAGGCAGCTGCCTTGGTTGCCTCAACACTAGCCACGGGCCTGAGTGTGTGAGGTTCACGTTCCGAATGATCTATATGGACCGAAACCTTAGACTTACGGTCCGTTACGGTGCGGGTGTATTGGACATCCCTCCTGACCTTACATGGTTGACTACATCATTGCACTTAAAGTAACACTTGTAGCATCTGACAGTGTTGCCGATGCATCCCCTTAAAAGGTTAATTTTTGTACATGGTTTAAAGGTTAACGTTAGATTAAATAACATTAACGTTGTATAATTATGTAGTTTTTTCCATAGAACTGTTGATTTTCAGATATTATACGAAACGTGATTGCGCATTCCACGCCGAGGTGCCTCCCCCACCCAACCTCACCATGAAGGATGCTCTCTCTTGTGGCCACAGGAGAAACTGTTCGCTAAGTGAATTATTGTTCTGCCGGGTTTTAAGGGAGATCATTGATACATACTACCACCCCTCCCCACCCAAGTTGTCCCCCGTTTTGTGAAAAAATCTAGGTAGAGACATAAATGAACTTCCTTAGGACGTCACGCCATACTAATAAGGCAAATTCGGGTTAACCTTACAGCTTTCTCTTAAATTGCAGCAATTTCTTTGAAAATTGCAACTACCCCACCCTCCTAAGTTCCAAATTCACCCCCCTTACAGAAGTCTGCCTCAGGGTCCATATTCAATTTTGTTTAACAACGTAAGTACTATTACCATGCCAAAGTTTGTGCTTTTACCCCTAAGTGCACAATTTTTCACCATATAGATGGACTATAGAACAAAACGGCCAAACTCCTCCCCCCCAAGGGTACATTGTGCCTCCCCCCGTGTGTATTTGGATGGGTATATAGCTAAAAATGAACAGTCCATCTAGTACTATCATTGTGCCAAGTTTGGTGCCTTTACCCAGAAGTGCACAATTCGGCAATTTTTTTGCACCATGCTGGACTATTATAAGAATTATTAATTTATCACTCACTACAGGTGAGATGTTAAGGGAACTGAAATGCGCTATGCTGTGACCTTTGCTAAAGAAAGCCATTGCTGACCCTGAGGTCTTTTCTAACTTTCGATCAGTATCCAATCTCAAGTATGTATCCAAACTTATTGAAAAAGCAGTTGCTGCCCAGCTTAATGGCTATCTGGTTTGCAATGAGGTGCCTCTTCAATCTGTATACAAGACCTGCCACAGTACTGAGACAGCACTAATGAAGGTACATAATGACATTATGCTGTCACTGGATAGCGGTGACAGCGTAATAAGTGTTCTTCAGCCGCTTTTGACACTGTTAACCATGACTTACTCCTGTCTAGACTTGAAAAGCGTTTTGGAATTGCTGGTTCCGTTCTTAAATGGTTCAAGTCATATCTCTGTAATCGTGCTCAACTTGTCAGCATCAATTAATCTCGTTTACCTTTATGTGACTTGCTGTAGGGGTACCACAGGATCTGTCCTAGGACCCTTATTATACCTTCTATATACATCTCCAATCTCTGAGGTTATCGATAGTTATAAACTAAATTACCACCTGTACGCGGATGACACAACTCTATCTAACCTTCAAAACCGACGAAGCGAATGTGGCTATTGAACGTGTGGTTAGCTGTGTGGCCGAATTAAGTTGTTGGATGGGACTGAATGACTAAAAGCTTAACCAAGACAAGACCGATATCTTGCTAATCCACTCACAATTCCGCATTGCACCTGCACTTGACTGTTCCCAATTTTGAAACGAACGGATCTCCGTCTCCGGGAAAGTCTCACGCCTTGGTGTCATCTTTGACAAGCATATGACTATTGATGAACAAATAGATCAAGTTTGTAGGTCTTCGATCAACCATGTTAGGAACTTGTTCAAAATTCGCAAGTGTCTTAATGAGAATTCTGCTTCTAAGGTTGTACATGCATTTATAACTACGCGGTTAGGTTATTGCAACCATCTTTATTTTGGACTGCCCAAGTATAAAGTTAAGAGTCTGCAACTAATTCAGAACACTGCTGCTCGTTTTGTCGCTAATGTGAAGAAACATGAGCACATTACTCCTACATTAGTACAACTTGATTGGCTGCCTGTCTCTTATCGGATTGTGTTTAAACATATTTTTGTCTACAAAGCTCTTAATGGTCTCTGTCCTGAATATTTGGCGGAACTCCTACTCCATCGGAAATCGATAAGGACTTTACGCTCGAACCCTCAAGACTTGCTGATGCAACAGACGTCCAGAACTAAAACCTATGGGGATAGAGCTTTCGCTGTGTGCGCCCCGAAGATCTGGGACACACTTTCTTTAAATATACGAAATTCAAGCACAGTTCCAGTTTTTAGAGGAAACTTAAAACTTTTCTTCTTGATAAAATTATTAAGAGTAATTCTTTAGTATACTTTCTTAGTTTTGTGAGGAGCCTCGAGCAAGTATGGATGTGTGGGCTGTATAAATGCACTATTATTATGATGCTGATTGCTGAATTAAGATTGTGCGAGAAAAAGAAAGACGAACATACCTGTTAGGGAGAAAACGATCATTTCTTTCTCTGTACAGATCAGCGGCAAAGGAAACGTACCAAGTTCTGCCGTGCACGTGCGCGTAACCTCGCTAATGATGCAAGAAACTAGGCGCAGCAAGGATGCGCAATGCAAATCAATTCTTGGTTTTCATTAATGATAAAATAAATTCGCTTGCATGATCAAGATTCAGAAATAAATCGTTTCAACGATAGAAAAACAGAAACAAATGACAAAAATGTCTGGCTCTTTAAGTACTCCGACTCTCCAGAACAAATTTATTGTGAAAATATTTTTCAGAAAATTACAAGACTTAATATACGTCCATCATATTGGTGTCCCTCTTTATGGCACCGACACGGCGGCCAACAAAGTCAGGGAACAAGAAAACCTGTGGTTTATGCATTTTATGACTTTTGTTGAAGTCTAAGTTTGTTTTCACCGCTCAGTGTTTTAATTCGACAAAATTAACCTAGTGTAGGTTCAGCTAGCGTTTTCCCCCTCTTTATGTTAGGTAGATTACAAATGCATGAATTGGCACATTCTGTGCGAGTGACAGATGTTTCAATAACACTCATAACAAATAAACTCGTAGCTATACGTATTTCCAGTTTTATCCAGAAAAGGCTACAAAAAGCATCAGGAACTCCAATGCTTCAAATATTTGCCTCATTTTTCAGTTGCCAACAATCAGAAAGCCTTCTCTTTGAGGAAAATGCTATATTCAGCCTTGGAACAATTAATTCGTTCCTTTGCGCAACTTTGAACTCTTTACTCTTCAGCCCAGTTGAATCGAGCTTTCCTGTTTGTTATAATGTGCAAAACCCTCTTGAAAATTGTTGCGTACAACAATCGGATGTGCCACTATAATTATTAAAAGTTACATCTTAGTCTGTATTTGTTGGAGAAGGATAATGCGCCAGTGGCAGTCATCCATAAGGTCCGAAATTTGTTTTATTCCTGCATGAAACCAACGAGGCTAGAATCTCATTTTCGTATTGACTGTGATAAATTTATTATTCCAGATTGTCTGCTCTAGAACCTCGTTTTTGTCTTTGTTTGCAGGTGCAGCGACGTCTTGCCAATTATAAGTAATTTGTTTGGAGAGTTCAGAAAGACGGTCATCGAGTTTCAGGGCCTTAATTTAAATAGCTCAGTCAGTGCCGCCTAAACTGTTTAGAAACATTTTTGGGATGAATTTCCATGCGGCATTCGTGCTTGACCATAGTTTCATAGCTTTGTCGAAAAGAGAAAAGTCTTTCATGGCTAAACCACCAGCTGTCTTCTTCTTAATAATGGTTGTTTTAACTATCTTCGCGGGGAATGATTCCATATGAAGTCAAAAGTGGTCTTATCTACGTCTTCAGTGATAAATTTAGCAATAGCAATAAATTTATTGCTTTTAGCTTCTAAGTGAAACTTTGAGTCTTCGTTTACGACGTAGCGATGGCGTCACATGTCGTTACTATGGTCACAAAATGTCTTAACTCGTTACCGTTTGTGCAAGCATCGATCTGTGAAAATTCCTTGAGAAGTTTTATCATTTGTTTATGACATATGTATTGTTGGTAGTTTCAGTTGGTTATTTCAATACTCATTACGTCATAATGTTACCAGACATTGGAAGGTTTTTGGACATGCTGTTGTTAACGTTAAGTGAATAAGCATTCCAAACTGATGGAAATATTGATTAAATACATTTTAGGCAATATAATCATATAAATGACGTTGTAATGACGTAATAGCACGTCATAGTGACATCACAGTATCTGTACTGCTTAGAAGTAGCTTGTCCACTATCCTGTACAAATTTGGTGGCCATATCGTAAGCGGTTTTAAAGTCACATGGGGGGGGGGGGGGGGGGCTGCTGAAGCCCAACTCCCGTCCCAGAAGGTCGAAAAAAGCTCAGTCTGAATAGGGTTAACGATATTTATTTTACCATTAATAGAATGTCTGTTTAAGACCGCATATCTTTTGTTTTCCTTAGTGATCCTAGTTTCACAAAAAAAATTCCAATCGGAGCCCATTCGGTCGTAAGTGAGGTGTACACCAAGGCCGTGTTCTATTAGGATCAACCGTTTTTGGTTTGGTTTGGTTGGTTGAGTTTTTTCGTGTTCTATTGGGAGAAAACCATTTTCGGTTTGTTTGGTTGATCAACTTTTTCAACCAGCTCAGAGCTTGGTTGAAACGGTTGAAAACGATAGGTCGCGTCCGCTGACTTGTTAGCAAGCATCAGTTTTCATGCTTTGCATCATTGTTTTTGTGCGTAAACGACTGCTTAAACTGCTCAAGTGTGCTTGTCGTGACGGTAACATTGTCAACAAACAACGATGACGCTCTTTTTAAACAACGATTTTCAGAACCTTGATATGGAAGAGGTTTCTTGCCTGAGACAGTCACAAACATGACCAAAACGTTGCTAAATATTCTGATTCATCGACCGATTCACAATGTGGCAGAACCAATTCTTGTAACAGTTCTTGAGAGACAACCGAAGCAACAACTCGGCCTTTCGCCATTTTTCCAACCTTGGCAAAAGAAGTTGAGGAAGTCTGGAAATGACTATGTCCAGTCACAACCGCATGTCAACCAAAAACGGGAACCTAAACTGTTTCAACCAAATCCGGTTTTGGTTGAAATGGTTGATCCGAATAGAACACGACCCAAGTGCATTGGCAAGGTGAGGACTAATACTCGTGGAAATTAATTAATGAGGTCATAAACAAGGGCACATTTCAAACTGAATTACCAGATCACGTCAATGAAAATGACAGATTATTAACCGATCGAAGTGAAATAAGCAATAAATTCAATGAATATTTCATTAACATTGGACCAAAGTTGGCTGACAAAATCCAAGGCAATAAAGTTAATTTTACAACATTCTTAGGAAAGAGGTCTGTAAACTCTATCTTTTCAGATGCAGTAACAGAGAAAGAAGTAGAAAATGAAATTAATAATCTAAACGGAAATAAATCTTGTGGTCATGATGAAATACCACCCAATTTGGTTAAGAAAATCTCTACATTTACTGTAAAACCACTAACATACATATATAATCAGTCTCTACTCACTGGAGAAATTCCAAATGACCTCAAAATAGCACTTGTAACTCCAGTATTCAAGGCAAATAACAAGGAAGAATTTTCAAATTATAGACCAATCTCTGTCCTTCCATGTTTTAGTAAAATTTTAGAAAAAATTATGTATAAAAGAGTACTTAAATATTTAGATAAGCACAACATGTTGTTTCAAAGTCAATATGGTTTTCGTAAAAAACCCTCAACCAACTTAGCAACTTAATATAATAGAGCTCATGACAAAGATATGGCAGGCAATAGACAACAATGAGTACACAATTGGAGTATTTCAAGACCTAGCAAAGGCATTTGACACAGTTAACCATGAAATGTTGCTTACAAAACTCGAACATTATGGAATCAGAGGGATTGCCCTTGAGTGGTTTAAAAACTACTTAACAAACAGAAAACAGATAGTAAAATATAAACAAAAAAATCTGAAAGCTTGACAATCAAATGTGGTGTGCCTCAGGGTTCCATCCTGGGGCCTTTTCTTTTTCTTATATATATGAATGATATTTCTAGGTGCTCAGAGTTCTTATCAATTATTCTATTTGCTGATGATACAAATCTGTTTCTCAGTCACAAAAATTTAGATACCCTAGAAAAAGCCATGAACCATGAGCTAAGAAAAATTGCATTCTGGCTTTCTGCAGATAAGCTTTCCCTAAATATTAAGAAAACACACTTTATAATCTTTGAGTCAAGAGGGAAAAAAACCAAATCAAAATGTCTCAGTTAAAATCGATGGACAACCTACTGAGCAAGTAAAGAATACTAAATTTCTGGGCCTATATATAGATGATGAGCTTACATGGAAATATCATATAGACCAAGTCATAAATAAAATATCAAAAATGACAGGAATAATGGCTAAGGCAAGACATTACATATCTTTAGAAACCTTAGAGAGAATTTATAACACTATGGTGTACCCTTAATTAACGTATTGCAATATCATTTGGTCAAGCACTTATCCTACTAGGCTTAAGTCGATATTTATGATCCAAAAAAAGATAGTTAGAATTATGACACTTTCAAAATACAGTGAGGAATCCAGGCCACTATTCTTCTCATTAAAGAATCATAATATATATGAGTTAAATTAATATACCAAATGGCGCTCTTCATGTACGCATGTTTTAGTGATAATCTACCAAGTTATTATACCAATTACTTCAAAATAATTAAGAACATACATTGTCATAATACGCGATCTGCCTCAAACATATATATTGACTATAAAAGGACAAATTATGGGAAATTTTCATTAAAAATTAGGGGGGCACAGATATGGAATAAGTTGTCAAAGGACCTGAAAATATTAAAATCATACAGTCTGTTTAAAAAAAGCAACAAAAGTCTATGTGCAAAATCAGATGTATTTTTAGGTTATAATATTGTTATAATTATTAGTTCTTGATACAATAAAACCTGTCAGCATGACTTTTTAATATTAAATCCATCTGCCACTTAAGTTAGTTTTTTAGCATAAAGGGATCTTCTTAGAAAAGCTCGGCAGAGCTTGCTAAGATCTCCTGCCATTATATTTGAACCTATTGTTACGTAGCAGAGATATATCAATTTATGTAAATAAAATATAATGGACAAATTAAAAAAATTAAGAATTTTTTCAGTTTTAAGGATCCTCTTCCTACCGCTCTTAAGTCCTTCAATTATCAATTTTCTTGCGCGGTATGTTCCCGTTATATTGGTGAGACCTCTCGCCATTTCTCAACAAGGATTAAAGAGCACACTTTAACTGACAAAAATTCTCATATTTTTAAACACCTAAACAGTTCTCATAATTGTAAAACCTGTACACATCTGTTTGTTTTAAAATTTTAGATTCTGCTAAAACCAATTATAGTTTAAAACTAAAGGAAGCATTTTACATCAAAAGTCTGAAACCCGACTTAAACACACAAATTCAACATCTCAACACCTTTTTATTTTAGTCTTTGTTCTTTCCGGTGTCGTGCAATGCCAGACACTTAGTAACGGTATTTATATCAGACAGTACCAGGCAGTCCAAGCACCTTGTTTTGTAACGGTATTGGTATCATTCTTTACCAGATACGTTGTAACGGTTTTCGTATTATCTATTGTTGTCATTAGCTCAGCATGTTATTAATGTTACCTGTAATTATAGCGCTATTTTGATTATTTTCATTAAACTGAAGATGGCATAAGTTATGCCGAAACATGTCTTTTAAAGGTTGTCTCGTGTTTTTTTAAATTTATCATAATAATAACACTTCACTGATTTCTTTTTGAAACCGGGTTAAGCTCTAATTCCGGTGGCCCCTGTGGTTCAAATGTGGCCTCCTCGATTGATGCGAACAACAAGAACCAAAAAGTGAGCTGAAACTTGCTTAGCAAATGTAAGTTCAAAGAGAAGAAACATTGGTCATAAAACATAGATGAGCCATTTTAAAAGTTTTACCTTGTATTCTTTTCATCTTAACAGTCTCATTGTTGGCGGGGACTTTGAAGACCCTTGGAGTTTGATGTCCAACGGTCTGGTTTTTGTCCTTGATGATCCACTGCGTTGCAGAGTCGTAGTGCACGTAAGTCAACCCAACGATGACAAACAGCAAATAACAGATGAAGCCAAACTTACGCGTCATATTTACTGACAGTCATGGACGTTCTTTGCAAAAGGACGTTAATTAGAGACCCTCTTTCACAGAAGATGATTATTTGCCACTGCGAATAACAAAATAAATCCATTATAATTGATCATGTCAGCTATTTCAATAAGATATCATCATTCGAAGCCAAAAAGAGAACAACGGAAGTCTTAAGTACTAAAATATGGAATGGGGGGCACCCAACGACACAATTTGAGCAAAATATGCCGTTTCCTGTTCTCCTAAATTGATTTAAAGGAGTGCTGGTGTAATCTGGACTTTCCCTGTTTGGATTTTTCCCCTTTTTCGAAGAAAATTTTTTTGAATAAAATTTTAAGGACTTGTCCTTGATGAAACTCCACTGCGTTGCATACTCCGGCGTAGTGCAACCACGAACACGAACGCCACCATTGCGACTTTCCGCACGACTTTCCGCTCGAACGTTCGCACGAACCACCGTTCATTCAGAACGCGATAATTCGGGCTGTGACAGTCGCAGTGTGTGATGCCATGCACCATCTCATGAAAACGGCAGCAAGCGCCTCACAGGTTCTGATGACATTTTCGCATTTTACCTCTTCACACGGAGGAGGGGAGGAGGAGAGGAGAGAGGAGATACAGAGGTATATCTGTACACCCGATTTTACAAAAGGGTCATATTTATAACCTTAAACCCTGTGCAATACGTTTCCACGCATTTTTCTTTTTCTCTGCGTCTTTAAAATCACGTCGGTCTTTGTCGTATAAAATTGGGTGTTTTTCAACTTCCACAGTAAGCAGTTCAGTTTTGACCGACGTGTTGTCAGTCGGTGCGCTACGAAGGCAATTTTTTACCGCGTACCGCGTGTCACCTGGGCCGAGTTACACGAAAACAAAAGAACTGATTGGTTGACAAGAAATAGTTCGTGCGACCATCGCCTAAAAATTCGCTCTGGAGGCAATCTCTGCGACGTTCCGCATGAACCAATTTCCATCAGCGTTCATGGTCACCTTTGGTTTAAACGGATTCATACAAGTTGCTTTTATGCAACCCAATGCGAACGCTGCGTTCGCGTTCGTGGTCGCGTTCGCGTTCATGGTCGTGCTCTGTATAAATAGGCCTTAATCAACTCAAAAACGACAAACAGCAAACAACAGATAAAGCCAAACTTACGAACTGTTTCACAGGTGTT
Organism: Siderastrea siderea; assembly: GCA_964030785.1. Classification (NCBI taxonomy): domain Eukaryota; kingdom Metazoa; phylum Cnidaria; class Anthozoa; order Scleractinia; family Rhizangiidae; genus Siderastrea; species Siderastrea siderea. The sequence continues at coordinate 16,735,841 of OZ034976.1, read as the reverse complement.
TATTACTTGCCAAAGCGAACAACAAAATAAATCCATTAAAATTCTTGCCACGTTCGATTAGTTAGCCATTTCGATAAGATTTCATAATACGAAACCACAAAGAGAACAACAAAGACTGTAGTACAATAAGCAATCGACGGCACCCAACGACGAAATTTGCCAAAATATGTCGTTTGCTGTTTCCCTAAATTAGTTTTCGGGTCTTTAAATGGATACTTGTGTCATCTGATATACTTTACGTATTTCAGACTTTCTCTTTTATGTTTTGATGAAAAAAGTTTTGCATAAAATTTAAGGACACCGACACGGTGGCTGACTTTATAATATCTGTGCTCTAAATGACATATTTGTTTCTACATTCTAAGGAATTAGTTTCCAAATGACTTTCGAAGATTTGGAGGATATTTCACGAAATAAAATCTTAATTTTTCATTACCATTAATAAAAGACTGGCATGTCATCCAAAGGACATTAAAACATCGATCATCCGGGATCATTCTAGAACACAACTTTGTTGTACGAATGTTTTATAATAATGGGACTTTGTTCAACACTATTCAACGCCGTTAACTTGCCAAATTCAACAATGTTGAACGGTTGTGAATGTATCTAAATAACTTTCGAGAGTCCGGCGTCAGATGCGAAAAATCAAAACTGCTTTTATTACGCCAGAAAGACCGAAATAAGCGTTTCCACGTTTTGCCGATCCTAGCTAAGCGTAGCTCAAATTAGCACCGTTGCCTCTAGTCCGTTACTTTCAGAAGTAAGCAGAGGAGGCGGCTTGAGATTTCACGAAGAAAAATCTTAGTTTTTCATGACAATAAATAGAAGACTGGTACACCATCAAAAGAACATTGAAACATCGTTCATACCTGAGCATTCTAAAACACATCTTTGTTGTACGAATGATTAATCAAACTTTATTCAACACCGTACAACGGGTTCAACAATGTTGAACGGTGGCGAATGAAAATGTTGAATCACTGATGTATTTTAACATGAGTGCTTTCTTAAGGAGCAGTTTGTAGGTAACTTCGAGAATCCAGCATCAGGTACAAAAAGTGGAAATTGTTTCTGTTATGCTAGAAAGACCAAAGCCATAGTTTTACAGCTTTGGCCGGTCCTACTTAGCTTAAACTAGCCCTGTCTCCTCTAGTCTGTTACTGTAGGAAGTAAGAGACTAGGCGGCTCGAGATTCCACGAAATAAAATCTTAGGTTTTCATAACAATTAATAGAAGACTGGTACACCATCCAAAGAACATTGAAACACCGATCATCCCTGAGCATTCTTCAACACATCTTTGTTGTACGAATGTTTTATCAAACTTTGTATAACGCCATTCAACGCCCTTTAAACTAGCAAAATTCAACAATGTTGAACGGTTGTGAATGAAAATGTTGAATCACTGATGTATCTAAACAAGAATGCTTTCTTAAGTAGCCGTTGTAGGTAACTTTCCAGAGTCCGGCGTCAGATGTGAAAATTCGAATTGATTTTGTTATGCCAGAAATACCAAAGCAATAGTTTTCCACGTTTCGCCGATTCTAATTAGCTTAAATTTTCGCCGTCTACTGTTTTCTGTTACTATCGATCAGAAGTAATCAGAGAAGACGACTTAAATTGAGACTACAGCCTTAATACCGTGGAGCTTAGAATAGACTGTGAAACCTCAAGCAAAGAAGTGGACGAATTACATTGGGTTCAGTAGGAGTGGAGACTAAATTCGCAACAGCCACAAGTTTCAATTTAAAGTGTCAGGGATTAGTTTCTAAAGAAGCTACTTAAGTGCTGGGTTGATGTGTGAGTGAAACAAGAACTAAAGTATAATTTACCTTTCAGCGGTTTCGTGGATTTTCTTCAAGACAAGCTGAACCAAACAAACAGTTCTATGTTGCACCCGCTGCTACTCGTAGGACCTTGACAGACTAGAGAAAAACATGGCAACCATGTGCACGCGGCAAGTGAAATGACACAATGTTCAACTGTAAGACTTTGATTAAGCTTTTCCTCGCACTTAAGAGGGCAAAATTATCGCTAACTTTGTATTTATGCAGACGCTTAGTGACTATATTTCCTGCGCAGTTGGGTACGCTAGTTACCAGACAACGGACACCGATATCTAACCGGTCTAATGCATGTACATACGATAATAGGTGAAAAAATGATCGCAGATGTCTCGCAAACGCCTGATATTTTAATTTCTGTTCTGTTCCAAAACATGGGTTACATAAAACTGAAATATAACGTAGGCCTTGGAAAAAAGGATTCAAAAGGGAAAAAAAAGCGATTTGCAACATTGCAAAGTTAAAAATATCAGTCGTTTGCGTGATACTGGCGATCATGTTTACCTGTTTAATGTATGTACTTTCCTATACCGCTTAGGCGGACTGGAAACAATTTTTCTAACACGCTCGAGCGCTCTGGTTCGAATCATTTACAATGAAAATTGATACAAATTTTAAAAGATTTTATTGCACCCAACGCACAGTCTTGCGGCGTGACATAGCTCCTTCTGTGACCATACGGGAAATGAGAACTCATAACCTGCTGCGAAATTCAAACTCTTAGAAGTTCGTCATGCTTCGTCATGCACAGCTGTCGACTACCACGTGTCCGTTGCCTGGTAACAAGGGCACCCCACTGCGCAGGAACCCTGGTCACGAAGCTTTCGCATAAAAATTCAACGTTATCGATAATTTTGCCCTCTTAAGTGCGCGGAAAAGATTACCATTGTGGTAGCTAGTCAACGTTATTAGCGCACGACCTAGGGAACTAACATCGAAATTACGTTTTGATACGTCTGAAATATAATGCACTTGTCATCGGCTTCCCTGACGGGGGGGGAGGCTGTATGTGAGGGAACTAGGGAATTTGTGGGAACTTTGCGACAAATATGAACTTCTATGGTGGGGGAAATGTGGGGACATAGATTCATGATGCCCCAACTCTCAGGGAAAATGTGGGGACTTTGCGTCTGGCAAAGCGAGAGGAGATTGGGAGCAAGTTGTGTTTTCGCTCGGTTGATGAAAAGATTCGAAAAAAGATCTGCGGGTGAGAACGAGGACTTGTATGTTAAAATCCATCACTTATTTTTTTCTGTGCATGAAATAGACCACCTGTCAAGTATCTCCACGAACAGAACAGTAGAAGAGCTAGTGGAGAATTCGGGATTGAAAAAAGAACTATAAAAAGAATAGGTCTAACCTTTCGTGAATTAAAGTGCGTTGTGTTTAGACATGCAGTAAATAAGCCATGCTCATACTTTGTTCTTTATTGTCATTTGCCTATGCATAATTATACAGTCGTAGGGAGAGAGGCTTAGAGAAGCTTGTGGACTATTCGGGACAAAAAAATAAACGTTGAATTTTTCATCAGAATGTTTATTGTCTCGTTGGATAACGTCAAGATCTAAAATGAATTGCGTCTTCAAGTCTGGTTGGTTGTTTGGCTTCTCCCTAAAATACTTTGGACTTAGAAAAAGATCCCCCACCGGTGACAATTAGCAAAGTCCCCATATCAGCCCGGGGTCCCCTCCCTCGGGGAAGCCGATGACAAGTACATAACAAGTGTTTGGAAAGCGTGCACTTCGGCTGGTTTAGCTTTACGTAAGACGAAACATGGATGTACTCACATTGCTCGCGTGCTACGTGCCATCTTAGCGAACTTGAGTTCTATTGTCTGAGAGGAGTGCACAAGCATCGCATACTTGATGTGTCATGTCTACGTGTAACTGCATGTAGCGATAGTTTCGGACTTCCTTTTTATTTTCAGTCGGAACTGAGAAGACAATTAAATTCCTCAATAAGGCGTCTTCCGCTCTCTTAGTGATCTCACTTACAGCTTTATTACAGCAGAATCACCAACCAGCCAAGCGTTTTCATGACGCATATAGCTACGAAATGGGACAAAGAAAATAATACAAAACAATCCCTTCTAAAACCCATTTCCGCATGCTTTTCGCAGCCACAACAGATTGAAATTGAATGTTGTGGCTTTTCTATCATCAAGAATTTTTCCATGGACAAAAATTTTGGATCTATTATGAAGCGTAACTTGTCAACAAAATTAATTCTGTAATGTTTGAAACCAGAAGAAATTAGCTGATCCTGAAACTCACGTCTTGCGTCATTGGTACTATCTTTTTCTCTTCTTGCGTGACTAGTGTCATCATGCTTCACAAATGTGGTAACCCCGCATACAGGCAAATAAGTATATAAATATAGGAACAAACAACACGCGTGCTGCCAATGTGTGGACCGAAAACTTCCCGAAGCCAAACAAAAAACCAATTAACCGGAAAGGAAACAGGTAAACAAAGATGGCATCTTGAATATAGAACGTTCGAAAACGTAGTCCTGAAACCTTGAAAAATGTATTGTTTACTGTCATTACGCACATATCTGTGAGCTAAGAAATCTACTACCCTTACATGGCTTTTATTTCAAATGGAAACAATGTTTTTATATTGGATTTACTTGCCGTCATATGCAAATACATGCAAACATTTTTACAACAAAAAACCTAGCGTTTTCTACGTATTATGTCATCTTTCCCGAGAAGTAAACACCGTTTAGATCACTGTTTTTCATAAGGAAAACTCGATTGTACAACTTGCCAGTTAACCTTGGACAAATGAAAACCAGTATTAATCAGCACCCAATACGTGGTCACTACATTGGCGTTAAAGTTTTGGACCAGTTTTCAGCCATGCAGAATATCATTTGATGTGAGTGTTCCGTTCAGGTTATTTGAAAAGCATTTTCTTCAAAAATTGAACAAATCGATGACAAGCTCAGCCGCTTTGTCATCGGCAACTCATTCATTTCCGTTTGTGATTCAATCTGGAAGAAATAGTGAAAGTAATTAATGCGCGAGCCTGCGAGCCGGAACCACTTTTTGCGAGCGGCGAGCCTTTTTTGCGAGCCACTGTTTTGTAACAATAATTTTGCAATTTTTTTTATTAATTCATCTACAATACGCAAAATGAAAACTGCCATATACATTAACCCAATGCGCTTCTTTTTTCAGTTGCTTCCAGTTTCATTAATTCATTTGAAATACTCAAAATGAGAACTGTTAATTGCACTAATCCATTCTACTTCATTTTCGCGGGTTTTCTGGAAAGCTCGAGGACAAGTTAAAACTGAATTGAAAATTGGGCAATAAAATTTGTGAGGGGAGATTCTCACTCGTAAAAGGTGAAAAATGAAATAGGAGAAAGTAGGTTAACTTCCTTCGTTTCTCGCACAATGCAATAGTTCGACAGATTTAACTTTGCTAAATAGAAATTTGAAGTATCAAACTAATGGATCGTCGTTCCATATTCACGTTGTCGGCTGTCACTCCGAGCTCAAATGGTTTCCAGATTACGGACTCCGCGAACAGAATAGTCTCTTACGCAGTCTGCATGAAAGGAGAGGGGGCAGGAGATATATACTCCCACGAAGCGTCGGGAGTGCGATGAGGGCGCAGAGCACTAAGCAAGGGAGTGGAAAGAGGCACCAGCAGCAAGGCTATTGTTCTTACCATTACTTCCCCTGATTATTGTGCAAATGTCAAACATCTGAGCAATGTGCGACTGGCACAAGCTTTTTGCAAAAAAAGACTTTCGCCGAGTATCTTTCACGCCATAGCGTTGTTTCCTTAGTCACGTATTTATATGAATTTCTTGACCATTTTAACGGCCCTTGTGGGGTTTAAGATTGCCAATAAGAGAGAAAATCGGGAGACTCCTGTAGATTTAACCCCACTTAGACTTTATTTCTATTATACACGTGGTTAATTCAACTTGAACATTACCAAATAACATTCTGCATGCTGCAAACCTAACTTGAACTTAAATCGATTTAACTGCAGAAAATTAAACTTGAAGTTAATTGGTTTATACACGAAAAAACTAACTTAAACTCTGTTCAATGACGTGCAGTAAACCGAACTTGAGCTCAACTAATGCTTGAGTTGACGCATCATTGTTTTCTTTCGTTTGTTTTCTGTTGTTGTTGGTTTTTTTCTTTTTTTATCTTTACCGGTTAGTTTCAATTAACAAATTTTAGCGGAGCTCCGGGCAGCGAAGCCGCGCCCGCGGAGCACCATGGATAAGAAAAAATGGTTATCTATCAAGCCAAGAAATTTTGGTAGTGACGTAATAGTCACGTGACTGTCCGTACGTACGTACGTCCGTCGTCCGTCTGTCCAATATGAGGTGGCACACAATTGAGATGACTCTGTGCTGCATCCCGCGTTTTTGGCGCGAAATCGCATGGTGACCCGCGTTTTAGCAAAGTCAGCAAAAGTCAAAAACAATTTTATAAAGCTTAGCAACAACTGAAAGTCAAAAACGATTTTGAGCTAATATCAGAAAGCGGAATTGTTTTTATCACTACTGTCTGATATTATATATTCGTTATGTCCACGAATGAGGGAAGAAGAGAAAGAGAGAGAGAGAGAGAGAAAACGAGAAAGTAGGCGACAGGCTATCGAAGCTCAACGCGAAAAAGAGCGGCACAGAGCTAGAGAAAGAAGGCGAAAATGTACTGAAGAACAACGACAGAACGAACAAGAAAGAGCTAGAGAGAAGAGGATAAATTTTACTCACGAGCAACGGGAGAGCGAACAAGAAAAAGCTAGAGAAAAGAGGAGAAATTTTACTGACGAGCAACGGGAGAAAGAGCAAGAAAGAGCTATAGAAAACAGGCGGAATTGCACTGGCGAGCAACGGGAGAAAGAGCGAGAAAGAGTTATAGAAAACAGGCGGAATTGTACTGACGACCAACGGGAGAAAGAGCGAAAAAGAGCTATAGAAAACAAGCGGAATTGTACTGACGAGCAACGGGAGAAAGAGCAAGAAAGAGCTATAGAAAACACGCGGAATTGTACTGACGAGCAACGGGAGAAAGAGCGAGAAAGAGCTATAGACAACAGGCGGAATTGTACTGATGAGCAACGGGAGAAAGAGCGAGAAAGAGCTAGAGTAAAGAGGCGCCGAATTAGTGAGGAGCGGCGAAAAATAGAGCGAGAAACAGCTAGAGAAAACAAGCGAAGTAACGCAGAACCATGGCAAGGAGGAGAAGGTGAGTAACTATTTTAGACGGCGACGCGTACAGTAAAAAAAAACAGAGGTAAGCTCAATCAATCCGAGCGAGATTTTAACACACGCTTAAAAAATGAAGAGTTTCAATAAGCTTAAGTTAAGTATTAGCCGGTAGAATTATTTGCGGCAAGGAGGCTGTCTTTTTTTCTGTTCTCAGGCCCGCTTTGATGCTGATGTGCCAACCGCAAAAACAGCTAATGTTAATGTTTATAAGTTTAATAAACTTTAAGCAATCTGTGTTGACAGATTTTGTCATGTCGGATGCCAGTCTTTCTTTGACCAATCACTACGCGTCGCTTGTCAAGCTGTGAAATTTAAGCTTTATTGGGCTTTTCTGTAGAGTTGCAGAAAATGTTCTCGACCCTGGCTTTTTTCGGGCTTCTTTTTTTTCGAATCTTAAATTTTCTGGAAGACATTGAGACATAGAGAAGGTTAAATATGCTGCATAAATCGAATGAAGTCGGAAAGCTTCATGTAGCTTTACTATTGTGGGCGAGTCGCCGTCTTTCTTCATCCGAATTTGGTTTGGTTAACAGCTTTCGGTTATGTTCGTGAAAGAGAAAGGAAACTACAAGACAGGTAGTGTATTCTTGGACGTGTTTCCCTTTAAATTTGTAATCGTTCTCTCCACTGTTCGAATTATCATCCTGAAAAACAGTAAACTTAAGCTGCAATGTGCAAATGCTGGCCGGAATGATGAAAGTAAATTGAAAATTGTACTCGAGGCCAGAGGAATTCAGTTCTAATATTCCCAGAGGACTGCATGTTTGCAAATGTTCTAACGTGATGTGATGATTTTGTTTCCAGTGTATGAAGAACTGCAGTTGGAATGTGGAGATGTGCAAGAAGTGTTCGAGATATTGTCCTCGCCTCTTGAAAGAGGTATGGTGCAGTTTTATTTTTTTAAGAGTAGACAGAGGTCAACACGAGCTGGTTCCTCGAGTTTGAAGAGGCTATTTTTGTTCTTGTGCAATTTATTCTTACATTATTGAGTCCTGAATATTTACCTGCAGAATTTGGTGTTTTTATTTCGACTGTTCTTGGTTTGAAGCTGTATATAATTTACACCCGCTATTCCTTAGAATGCTTGTTATAAATGGTGGATAAAGGATTGTGCAGATGGCACATTATACTAAAAAACTACATTCAGTGTACAAGGTACTTTTTAGCATGTTATTTTGATAGTCAAATTCACAGCGGGTAATGTCCATAACATTTTGTGTAATGTCTCTAACACAACAATTTCACAAATGTACAAAGCAGAATAAAGTTGGTGAAAATTAACTGCATTATTAAGAGACTTTGACTAACCGCCAATCATCATAAAATACCTGTCCCCTGAAAATGTCTTACAAATCACAGGAATTTACCTTTAAAAGTCTGAATTCAAATTGGTGGTTGTTTCAGTTGCAATGTCAGTAACAGACCGTAATGTTCTTACCAAATAAGAGAGAAGTCTCTAAAGCACATTGTGTTTAACAGCAAATAGTAAAACTGTGCATGTCCTGTGCACAGCAGAAGTCTTAGGTTGAAAAATGTTGACTGAATGTAATATCTGTAACAGTGGAATGGCCCAGATGTTGTATAACGCAAGCCCGGCTCGAAAGCATATAGATGAATTGCCTACGTAAATTGAATCAGCTGTGCTATCAGTGGGGAAATATTGAGGGAGAATTGAACATTGCAGTTTTTACATCAAGGTGAAATAACTGCTGCTTGAGTTACTTTTATTTGAAACGTTGGAAATGCTAATCATTGCGTCGGCTTGTCAAAAAAATTTATTCTCCAAAAGCGCTCAAACCAATTTGCGCTTGCGTAGTGGCTCTCAGATAGAAAGGTATGGCAATTTCAATCCATTTAAGACAAAGATGAAGATTAAACCTTCAGGTCTTTCGAAACAAATTGAGAACCAGCTCGATTCTGTGACTGGAAACCCATTCGTTTTCTGCGGTTACAAGATCTCGCATGTGATTGGTCAAAACACACATTCCAGGAATATTTTCAGTATTCATGGTTTTCTTAGTTTGAGTGTAAAGTTACACTGCCCCCTTGACTTTTATCTTTTGCTTTCACTCCTCCCCCCCTTCTTTTGCTTTTCGTCCCCCCTTTTTCTTTCGTTGGGCATTTACTAGGCTTCATTTTGGTAGGAAAAGTGTTTGTGTGAAAATCTGGGGATCCTAAATTTTTTTTTGAAGGAAGTATGAGTGTGTAGTGGGACAAGATTTCCATTGTGTGGTTCCAGAAAATATCCATTCCCTCCCCACGGAAGGGATTGGAATTTCCAGGGGACTGGGGGGGTCAAAGGCCCAGGAAAATCCTGAGGGGGGGTGTTGTATCAATTTAGACAATTTATATTATTTTTTCCAGACCGGTTCCATTATTCCTATATGTTAAATTTTCTTTGTTTGCATTTTGCTTACCGATCCACGGACGCAAACATTGATCTTGTTAACTGCACAAAAGTAATATTTTCAAGGTGGTCAGGCTCGATTTCTAGTGCTGCGAGAGTGCGGTTATTTTACCAAACAGCGGCTGATTAGCGAACAGCTCATGCTGTGGAAGATGAGTAAATCCCGTAAATTACACCAAGAATCTCTGTCACACATATTTAAGCAGATACGTCTGTCATTTGATTTCGAACTGTATCCTTCTCTGCTAGTAGCAGCGCAGATATTTACGTCGCATTTCTTCGTTGTTGTTCTCCGGCGTGGAAACTCTTGTTTGAACTGAATTATTGCGTCAACATTGAGCACAGTAATAATTCGGAATCGACACAAAGCAGTTCTTGATCCCGCTAAGAGTAATTCTTGATCTAAAACTATGAAAAAACACTGTAATAATTATAGTTCGGCAGACAAATATTATCTGTAAGAAATTTACGACTCAGGTGCGTTATCTAAATCAAAAATAAAAACATGCCTGTTTCATGGGTTTTGACTCAAACATTGATATTTCGGCATGAAAGAAAGGGGAAAAATTTCTTCGGTAGCAGTGGAAAATCACATAGTCGTCATTACAATTGCATAAAGCAAGTATAAAATAAAGTAAAAGGCATCCAAAGTATTAAGAAGGAAGTGTTTGATGGGAGCGCGTAACATGAACCAATTATTCAGATAAGTTTGTTTACAGAACATTAATTACAGCAAGGCTGTCACTAATTTTTCAAGTAGGCGGGGAAAGTAAAAAAGTAGCCGGCCCGGACAAAATTATTTTTTGTGTAAGCCTGGGTTGGGGGGGGGGGAGGGGTGGAGGTTTAGGTTTTAGGTAACAAAACGTTTCCCAAAACGCATTTATTTCAATGCAATTACTACAACTGTTCTCTCTCTCTACAGCATTGACAAGACGTGTTCTGGCTAGTTTTCAAGAGTCATTCTCGATTCTCATATAAACAAACAGTTTGCATTTTTATATGTCTAACAGATATAAGTGCTATCAATTTTGGGATTCGGAATGATAACACACACCAAGGAATTAAACGGCCGGTGTGACTGGAGACTTCTGGCGTGGCAGAAAAGACAAGTTGAAAAAGACTGGGAATGACTGAACGTAACTCGTGACCACGAGCAAAAAATGTAAACGGGCGAGACGAGGGTACAAGTATGCAGTAAACTGATGGCAGATTTTTTTCTCTGGAAATTGTTCATAGTTCAACTACCACTTGGCCACATGCATCCTGTGCATGTATCATCCAGGTGGTTGATTCGAAGGCTAAAGAGAACTGCTGATCGAAGCTAAACCCGAACTGTTAGTTGTTCAGTAAATTATAAACTTACCTTGAAGCGGAGCCAGGACAGAAGAAGGATTCCAGTTTTCTTTGGTTATCGACTTCTGCTTTCCTTTTTCTGGATGCCATTTCCGCGCAGAGCCAAAAACTCCGACAACAAGAGAATGCGAATGAAACTGACACGTCGTAAAATCGCGCGCTTTCGCATTTTCATGCAGAGCCTCGCAGGAATTGTAATATTGCTCTCTTTAAAAGGTGAATAAGAGATTGTATTGATAAACTAAAGGGTTTTTTTTAAATTCTCAATTTTGTCGTTTGATGTATTTTTCACTTTCCAGTGTTTTGGTTTTGTTTCAAAGTAGCCGGGGCTCAAACTCGTAGTAGCCGGGGGAATTCCCCGCCCCCGGCCCTTAGTGACAGCCCTGTTACAGTACTCATTTTTTACCATGGCAGCGTAACTTAGCGCTTCTTACTCAACATTTATTTCTCAAGAGAACTTGTATTTTGTCAACTACTCGAATTATAAATTGAAGTGTTGCTGTTTCGTCAAGATGATGAAGCAGAATTGGTCGTAACTAAAATTTATGACGATATGCACGCACAATAACATTTGACATGCGACGTAACTTCTGCTCATATCGCGAATTTACCAGAAAACGCAAGTAACCATCGACATTTGGATTCTTAAACTATAGTTTAGCTAAATAAATGTTTCGCTTTAAACAATAAAGAAATAGAAATATTTCCAGGGGTGTAGGAAAAAATGGAATTTCCGAAGGGGGTGGGGTATAGTTTGTGGGCCATTTTTGGAAAATTCAGAGGGGAGGGGGATCATATGAAAAATCCCTTCCGCGGGTGGGGTATGGATATTTTCTGGAACCACACATTGGAATTTTCTGTCAAAGTTACATCCATGGTTTTCTGCATTTTTCTCTGGCATGTTTGACTGAATCTCCCTTATTTGGGTGTGGTTTTGAAAGATCTTGTCTCCCTGCGCAAGTCAGCTGTCAAAGAGCTACAACCATTAAAACTGATGACATCACAAGTGGCACAGGGGACGTGGTTAGACACGGGCAGTTTTGGGGTGAATGTGTTAATAATTCATTAGAAAATACAAACGAAATTAATGTTTAATGAGCATCTTTTTAGCAGGAGAAAACAGCCGACATTTCACGAGGTCGCCGCTTAAGCCCTAGCAAAATGAGTTCTGAGTAACGAGCGCAGAAATCCCGTACTGATGAGGCGTCTCTACCCAGATCTTGGTAGTGCTTCTGATTGGTTGAAATTTTTTTACGTTATTTTGCGAGGGCTCAAGTGAACTGGCAACCTTGTGAAACGTCAGCTGTTTTCTCAGGCTAGCATCTTTTAAGTCTGATAAAACACAGCTGTGTTTTATCAGTAAAAATGAACAATAACAACAAACAACGTCCGGTTGTCTGGGACAAGTAGATTTTCCTGCCAGGCAAGTAACTTTTCTTGGTCTCTTGCCTGATGGGCAAGGGCCCAGGCATGTCATCTTCGAGCTAAGTCATAAGCTATTTCAAAGATGCAACAGCCCTGGGCAGGCAACATTTGAGAGCTTCTTGTTCTAACAGCAAGCTGGAATTCAAGTTTTTTTCAAGCTCTGTAAATGAGTCTGAAGATAATTAAGTTAACCAAGGAAAACAATAAAATAAATAAATAAATAGTAAATAAATAAAATAAGCTTCTGGGAAGAATGAATTAATAATTTTGGAGAACAAATAGTTAAACATGTAGGTACAAATTAATCAGTTAAGTGAATAGGTCTGCAAAAGAAGTTTATGTAAGTGATGTAATAATTTTGCTTTCAGTGCATGGAGAACAGCAGTTGGAATTTGGAGATTTGCAAGAGGTGTTTGAGATATTGCCCTCGCCTGTTGAAAGAGATTTAGTGCAGTTTGCTGATGATGATGCAGGTAATAACATAATTTAAAAGTAATTATTTTTATAGAGAAAGTCAGTGTCAGCTGGAACACAGGTTTTCGTCATCAGCATCATCATTATGATGTCATTATTTATTTATACATGTTATGCCTAACAGCTGATGGCTTGTTCAAAATACATACATGTCAGATTTAATTACATGATAGTGTTGAAGTAATAGCCTGAGGATATATAAAGTAGCATTTACAATAAAATCAAAGTAAAATGGTCAAGGTGGACTTAATTTCCCTAAGCTTAAGCGGTAAACTTTTTGAAAGCTTATGTGCTAGATACAACAAGCGGATCTGTTTGGATAGTCCGCAGTTGTTTTTTAGATGTTACTACTATTTTGCCTCTGCTGTCTTTGTTGTTCAGTGTATATCAGTGGGTTATCAGGATCAGGATTTGCATGGTTGCATGTTAGAGAGCATCACCATTAAATAGGTAACAGGCAGCTCAAAATTAAAGAATAATGGAGAGACCACGATTGACGGGTTAAGAAAAAGTAGCCCAGCATTCGAAAAGAAATATGCTACCATAAGTCTGGGAAATCTTTTTTTTTTGTAATAATAGAATGAATGTAGAAGAATACTTAGACCAATTTATGTCCTCATAAATTTAAGTTAATGGGACAACCATGAGTGATTACGTGCTGGTTGTGTGACATGCTATAAGGTAGAGGGTAGGGTTTCACAGTCCAAAGCTTAGTGTGGTCACATGCATTAGTAACGCAAACTGTACGCTGAGCCAATCAGAATTGGCTGCTATTTCACTGTCAATCGATCCCCAGGCATCGAGCACGAATTGTGTGTTCATTCATTCCTTCGCTGCGAGCTAGCAAACTGTATTTGTCTTGTTCTCCGACGTGTTTTTTGAAGGTTTTTCGTCAATAACTCTCGCACCCGTTCAGCTTGTTTCTTCGCTCTCTTCTGAGACGGTTTCCCTATCCTGTGAGACGATCCTGTGAGGCGATTTTAAGTTTCAGGACTGCAAATTATGCCGCCACGAGCACGCCGGTCGACTTCCCGCCCAAGCGCACAATCGAATATCGACCCGACCGTGTTTGGAGCCCTATCCATCTCCGACCTTCGCTCTCTTTGCGTTCAACATGGGATACCATCGACAGGAGTCCGAAAGACTCTCGAACGCCGGCTCCGGGAGCTGAACAATCCACCACCAACTCAAAAAACATCAATGAACATGAAATAGAGATAATGACCATCGGAACTCAAAGTCAAGTTCCTCTCATCGAAAGTGAGAACACTACTTGTCCCCTCCCGACCCCTATTAATTTACGACGACTTGAGGAAACATTGACTAATCATCCTGATCAGGAATTTGTCTCGAAATTGTGTAACAATCTTAGGTATGGGGCCGATGTGGGTTTTACTGGGAGACGTGTTGCTAGATTCTCTAGGAACCTGCCCACTGCCCTTTCCCAACCAAATATTGTTTCAGAAAACCTTTCCAGGGAAGTGGCCCTGGGGCGAGTTGCGGGTCCTTTCCCCAGCCCACCACTGCCCAATTTCCAGGTGTCCCCCATCGGATTGCTCCCCAAAAAACATTCTACTAAGTTTAGGGCCATCTTTCACTTATCTTTCCCAGAATCCGGAGAGACGAGTATCAACTCTTCAATCCCCAAGGAGGATTTCAGCCTTCAGTATATAACAATCGACAATGCAATCCAAGGGATTTTGAGCCTCGGCCACTGTGCTTTCTTGCGAAGACAGACATCGAGTCAGCGTTTCGCCTCATCCCTCTTAGGCCTTCAGATTATGAGCTATTCGGCATGTATTGGGAGGGTAGCTACTACTATGACAAAGTCCTTCCCTTTGGCTTGAGGAGTGCCCCTTTCCTGTTCAATTTACTGTCTGATGCGATAGAGTGGATCCTCCTCAATCAATGCCTGATTTCATTTGTTTGTCATATCCTCGATGATTTCTTGATCATCGAACCAGCCTCATCCTCCCCTCATCTAAATTTGCTATGCAAGCAGAGCTTGAATAGCATGCTCTTGACCTTTAGGAATCTGGGTATCCCCATTGCAGCCAACAAAACAGAGGGCCCTTCTACTACCCTTGAGTTTATGAGAATTATCCTGGACACCGTCCGGATGGAGGACAGACTCCCAGCAGATAAGGTAGAGCGGATACAGGCCTCCCTTGCCCTCTTTCAAACAAAAAGGACATGCACCCTAAAGGAGTTACAATCACTCATTGGGACTTTGAACTTTGCGTGCAGAGTTATCCCCTCCTGGGAGACCCTTTCTACAGCGCATGATTGAGCTAACTCGTAAAGTCGCTAAACCTCACCACCACATTAAATTAAGCAAGGGTTTCTTCAAGGATCTCACTATGTATTCACACTTGGAATGGGGCCGGGTTTTTCCTCCCTACTTCATGGCTAGACTCCGACTCCTTAGAACTCCATACCGATGCCTCAGGCACACTTGGGTACGGTGGGATATTAGGTCAGAAATGGTTTCAGGGTAGGTGGGAGACTCACCACCAGCTCAATGCTCCTGGTATAAGCACTGCCTGGCAAGAGTTATTTGCCTTGGTGGTAGCATGCCACCTATGGGGGGATGAGTTCGCTAATAAGCGTATTGTTTTCTATTGTGACAACAAATCGGTGGTCAGTATAGTAAACTCTAAACGATCCCACATTCCTAGGGTTATGGACCTCATTCGCCATTTTACCCTCTTAACTTTAAGACATAACTTCTATCCAAGGGCAGAACACATTGAAGGCAAGACAAATGAAACCGCGGATTCCCTCTCTCGATTTCAGATGGATCGATTTCGCAGACTGGCCCCTCATGCAGACCCAGCCCCCATGTCCCATACCCCCGGCAATGTTGGTGATCTGAATGCCGACATCTAGAAGTACTAAGTCTCTCTGTTGCTGCCTCTACTAAACAAACATACATATCTGGTGAACGAAGATTTTTGGACTTTTGCACCCTCCACAGCCCACACAAGTCAACTCATTTGCCAACCAATGAAGAGACTCTGATTCAGTATGTTGCATATTTAGCCAAAACAATTAAACACTCATCCATCAAGGGCTACCTGGCTGCAGTTAGACACCTGCATATCCGCTCAGGCTATGACCTGGACCTTAAGAAATTCTTGCGCCTGCAGTTGATTTGCCGCAGCATCAAGCGTTCCCAGGGTGATTCTACCCGCATTCGACTCCCTATTACAATAAACCACCTGAAATTGTTCTTCCAACTTCTTGCAATCCCAACCACCACTAACTATGACTCTATTATGGTATGGGCAGCCATGACCTTAGCCCTTTTTGGTTTCCTCCGCTTGGGAGAAATGACCTGCAACTCACCCTATTCATGTACACTCCACTTGTCTCCAGGGGATGTAACCTTTTCCCCCAGTTTTAAAAACCCTGAACATGTCAGTTAGGATAAAAATACCCAAAACCGACCCATTTCGTTCGGGTCAGACTATTGTTATTGGAAAGACTGACCAGAGGGTCTGCCCTGTTTTGACTATGACAAATTATTTGTCCTACCGGGGGACCACAACAGGTCCACTTTTTCAGTACTTGTCTGGGGCTCCCCTCACAAAAGCAGGACTTACCTCTGAATCTAGGCAGCTTCTCTCTATGTCAGGTTTTCAACCCTCTCAGTATGCGGGACATAGCTATAGAATTGGGGCTGCCACAACCTCTGCTTCTGTGGGCCTTCCCCCTTGGCTAATAAAAACACTTGGGCGGTGGTCCTCTGACTGCTATGAAAGATATGTTCAGTGCCCACATTCCCTTCTTCCTGGGGTATCCCGTCAGTTGTTAGGTGATACCTTTAATTAGTTAATTAATTACTTATTTTCGGGGTTGGGGTTGTTTCGTCTATGGAGAATACACTTCGTGTATTTGTGGGGATGAAGTGCTCCCATACAGGCACTCTTGGCCCCATAGACTCACAGAATTGATGGGTTGCCATGGTAACCATGAGTCTAAACTCCTTTAGGACTAGGAACCTCTTTCAGGGTATTGTGACCTGCAGCCCTGAGGGGGAGTAGGGACCTTTTCAGGGTATTGTGACCTGCAGCCCTGAAAGGGCGTAAGGACCTCTTTCAGGGTATTGTGACTGCAGCCCCGAAGAGGATTAGGAACCTCTCCCAGGGGTTTGTGACCTGCATCCCCGGAGAGGAGGGGGCTTTGACCCCCCTTACCAAGCCGGATTAGTGATTCATTTATTGATGGCATTTAGTTCCACTGGCCTGCTATTGGAGTACTTCATTCCCAACCCCTTACCCCACATATCATTGTTGTGTTCTTGTTTCTCATGAGTTGGGAGCATTAAACATAATTAAAGAGAAACAGACGTTAGGCTAGTTTTTGCGTGTATATGACTTGTTTATTTAAAAACTTAAGATTGACAAACAATTTTACTCATGTCAGAAATCATGCCAACATTACACGTATGTAAACATTCTACTAATTGAAATATGAAAATCAAATTTAAATAAGCTTTTCATGTCAGGAAAACCTCACGAATAAGATCGTTCTAAAAGGCTAAGCGAGAGAAAACACAAAAGATTTTGAATAAATGTAAAGAAGATCCTCGCAGTTATTAACGCAACTTATGCAGTTGCGAAAAGAAAGCCTGAAAAAAAGAAAAAAAGACAACAAAAGAAAGCCTGATTTTTTTTTAAGCCACAGTTTTAGGTTGTAAACTTAAATATTGGGCACAATAATTATTTTTGTTCACCTTACCTCGGCCTTTTCTCTGCCACAAGTCTACGGTTTAATTTATTTACATTTTTGCAGAGTTGTCAAATTGCATAGACAAGGTACTAATTGAAAAATACCTCCACCTTATTCAGTGGTTTGACAGATAAGTTGTGTGGTATAGAGCGAGGAAAAATGCGAGCAATGAGTACCAGTAAAATGTCCTTGACCATTATCTGTAAAACCACTGAATGATATTTATTATTCCACTACAATATTTGCCTATCATTTTAAATGATTTATTCAATGAGTTATTTGAAACCGGGACACTACAGTGCAATACACTCATACTGTCATGTATGTGTTTCCCCCTTATATGATAAACTGATGCTATAGTGGAATAACAATGTACCTTGTTTACTCTTATTGATGCCCAGGGACTATTGTATTAAAATCAATCTCTTTAAGTACCCATCAGTCATGAATCAACCACTCAACCACTTAGTTGATAAATCGGTCAATCAGTCAATTAAAAATTTGTGACTAACAGTGTTGCCAACACGAATAACAAATGGTCCAGTAACCACTAGTGACTTTATTTGATGCACAGATTATGACTCACTATGTTACTACCCCTGACTGTGATGGTAGTAAATCTTGTGGTTTAATTTGTTTTTGGTTTGATCATTAGCCTTTACACTGCATCTAATGTCACCAATGAGCAATGCTACTGATTGTCATAATCTGGTAGCAAAGAGAAACAAAAAGAAAAGCCTCTTCATAAATCATTTCAGGATAGTCAGAAACCTGTCATGTAATGAACTGACAAGAGGGGATCAGACTGTGGTGAATCCATCATTTGAAATAGTTTTCCCTGTCAAGTGAATTCAAGTAAATAAGTCTGAATCATTATTCCTGGGAAGTTAGTTGTGTGTGTGCTTGTGTGTGTGTGTGTGGGGGGGGGGGGGAGTAGGGTTACTCCCAAATAACTGAAATGCTACTGGTGTATGGATGTGTTACTGAGGGAACATGAAGTGTATGTGGATACAGTCAAACTAATCACCAACATCAAAATTTACCAAAAAAAAAACAAAAATATAAAACCTTATTTCAAAACTGCTCTTAAAATTTTTTATTTCAATTGATAATGTCTGCCTGGGAACATACATGTAGCTAAGAGTACAAATTTATTAACCAAAGCCTTACAATAAACTGCCATATTTTTTCTGACATCAGGTTGATGGAATAAAAACCTGTATGGGAAACAAAGCAGAGTTTAATTATCTCAGTTGCTAAAGCCCATGGCTTTAGGGAGGTTCTAAGGATATTTGCGCAATTTTTTCTGCGCATCCATACTGCACACACAATTCACAAAATTGGCATTATGTCATGCCGTGTCATGCACTGAGCATGCACGCCCAAATGTTTTAAGACACTGTAAACTGCCGCTTATAAGCCCTAGGCTGACACAACTTTGTAAGGGGTTTTGGGTGGGCTTATAAATGGAGGGGCTTATATCCGGGGGGGCTTATAAGCGGGATAAGAAAAACGTTACAAAATGAGCCACAGCAGTGTTGATCGAAATACGTTTTTAATGTACCAGTTTGTAATTAACCTTTGAAATGTCACAATAAATCGAATTCCCTTCAATTTTAACAACAAAATCAAAACTGCAACAACGTGAACGTAACCGGAACATAACAAAACAGAAGCTCAGAGTTAATCTTTGCAGTTTTCTGTGAGAGTGCTTAATATTAAGGAAACAGGGAAAACTAGAGGAGGGCTTATATCCGGGGGGGGGTGGCATATTACCGGATGTATTTTTTGTTTACAGGTGGATGAGCCTACAGCCGGGGGGGGGCTTGTAAGCAGGCGGGCTTATAAGCGGCAGTTTACGGTATTTGTTTTGAGTTTTGAGCATGTGCATTTAAATAAGTGGCATTGAAGCATTCCAAGTGGATGAAAGGTAAACTGTATTTTTCGAGATGGTTGGTCTCGTGTAAATACTTATGCCAGTCTGAATTTCAGACTGGTCTCATGTAAACAAAATTGCACCAGTCTGAGTTTACACTGCTTTAATGAAATCAGGGTTTTACTGCCCCTGGGTATCTGAGGATGTTGTTAAACATTCTTGAGAGCTGCTCAACTTTAGTCTGAGGGGGTGTTTGCATGACACCAGTTCATTGTATGCTTTTCACTCTGCTACAAGTTCACCCCAGTTCCCTCTTGCTTCTCTGTATTTGTTACATCATTACAGCACAAAATCTCATAACAGTGTAAGCCATACCTGGGTGAGTTCATACCGGTATCACGTAAACATGGTGTAACTATTTGATTCATTCTGCATTAAGTTACCCCCTGTAATTAACCATATTGCCATCCAGATAAATCTCACATCACCGTGAAAAAAGGATTTTGTAACTTGAGGAAGGGAGATTCTTAACTACAAATCTCGCATTGTTGCTAAGGGATTTTTGTGGATGGTATTCTGTCATACGCTGTTTTCAGCGTTTCCTGCCACTATATTGTTGAAATAATGAAGAAGAACATCTGAATTCCACAACTGAACATTGTGCGTGCATAGCTACTGCCAGTCCCAACTGCACATTAAAAAGAAAATCAGTAAAACTAAGAGGAAACTAGTAAAGTTCCGACTTTTTTGCGAATCGCCCCACCCTTCTTTACAATCTGAAGCATGCAATTACTGTTTTTACAAAGAATAGAAGAACTACAGCACAAAAATGTATAAAGATATGTGCTTGTGCCATCATAACTTTTATATTCATAATAAAGCAAATTTCTAGAAACTGTTGCTTAAAATTTTGCACCCTGATAATCTTTAAATGTTCGCAATGTTTACAATAGCGAGAACTGTATGCTGTTTGAGTTTTAGCATTTTTTCTGTTCAGGTCAAGTGACATGCTGAATATGGTTGTGACTTGAAAATTGAAAATCTTGAAAACCTCTCCCATATTAAAACAAACGTGGCCAAGCAGCTTATCTGTGGAAGTAATAGGGTTTCCAAGATATGATGGTTCTGAGGAACTTCCCACAGCAACAATATGGTGATTAAGAGTCTCCTCCCTTAAGTCCAGATGTAAAGGCTCTCATTGCCACCCAAATGGAAGTCTTGATGGCACACTCATGTAAATGTTGTGGTTCAATTTTATCCTTGGTTCAATTTTTATTTTCCATTGTGAATAATGGGATTGCCAAATAAAAATTGGAGTTCCACTTTTAGGCTTGGCTAAATCTATATACTTGAATGATTTTAAAACTGTTTAATTATGTTTGACTGGGTTCAGAAATTGAATGGAATCAAACACAGCTGTATATATAGGCATATTTTTGGTTAATAATTATTGTGTTCAATTACCGAACCCAAATTAACCCAATCACTGCATTCAATCCAGTTCAATTTACTGAACAGTTAGATACGTAAGCTGGGCTAATTATATATTAACTGATATCTTCGACATACCTTAACTTCACTGTAAGAAAATGCTGCATCACTGATCACTGCTGGCATATATGCCTAGAACAGAAAAAAAAGGATCAGCGAAAAAAAAAACAAACAAATTCAGGGCTAAAAATTGGCAGTCGCCCAGTCGCCCAGTCGCCAGTGGCGATTTAAAACTGACCAGGGCCACTAAAAGTCGAGGCTTAAATGCCTGATAGAGGACTGCAAATAAAAGTTACACTGTAGTTACAATTCAAATAAATTAGACTTTCATTGGAGCATCTTTGTTTTCTTTCCTCTCCTCAACTCTAAGTTCATCAACTGAAGAAAATTTTCAGTTCTTGGAGTGCAAAATTCATGAGAACGAGCGCCTGTCAAATTACTTTCATCCTTAAAATAATATTAACTTCATTGTTTTTCTTTTGACAACATCAAATAACTAATATTGTATGTAACATACATTATTAAAGCATTCACAATGCAATTTTTGACCAATGTGACATTAATAAACAGAAAGAATGGGTGAACAGAATAGTAATTATACTCAATGTCAATTATTAAGGGAGTCGTCATTCACTTTGCTAGCATTGTCACTTCCCGCTTTGAAATGTTGTTGCCGAAGCTATACTTTGCTTTACTTTTGTGATCCACCTGATTCATGAGACGTACAAGTGCCCATTGTTGGAAATTTTTGCATCCACCCGTGAAAGTGTCCTTCTTTCCAGCTTTTGTGGAATCCTAACAAATAATTAATAAATCATCGCCTGAACCCCTCATTTGCAGCTATCCAAACTCTTTTAGCCATTTGTCTAAAAAGTGGTTACATGTAATTGTCTTCCGCCCTTTGCACGGTTCATTGGGTAATACAGGTAAGGTAAAGCACTTGAATATCAATCGATCGAATGAGCAACAAAATGGCAGGACCTCATTTAAGTTTACTGGATGTTCAATCATCTCCAGTCTCCTTTGCTTAACTCAGTTAAGAGCCAATTGCAATTAATCAAACATGTTCTAACTAATCCCAGCAGACAATTGTCAGTTAAACAAGCCAGATTGCCTTTAGGAAGCAAAAACACATCAGTACAAATATGTCAATTGCATAAAAAAAATCCTTTGCTTACATCTGGATTCCCCCCCCCCCCCTTGGGAATACAATGATTTTTGAGAAAACCAAAAAATGCATGCAGTAATTATTTGAACTTTCTAAAACATGAACATTCCATTATGAGTGACAAATGGTAAGAAGCACTTTCCACAATGCAGTGCTTTTATTTCATACATGTAGGTTAACTGAGATCGAAAAAAAATGGCAAATTGCAGTCGCCTTCTGAACTAATGCATGGTTCAATTTTACCTGTTACCCTCCCCCCACCGGGCAACCCCGGGGACAAGTCCAGCCCTTCGAGCCTGGGGGTGGGGAATTGTTTGAAGTGGTCTTGTCCCGGGGCGTCGGGGAGGGGGGCAAATCGAAAATAACTTCTTGTTGTTCTTGTAGAGTATGTCACTTCTCAGTTGATATGATGGCCCCGGACCGCGTGGAGAAGATTGCCTATTCCCAGTGAAAATCTCTAGTATTTGTAGCAGACTGTTTAGAGAAGAGTAATCTCTCAAAATTAAAATCTGTGTTCGACGGTACGTTTATTATAAATTGTTGAAAGAATGTGCGTTTGATGCATACTCGAATGAATGGTGGTCGTCACAAACTGAGAAATATTTCTTCAGTGTGTTTATATTTATAATAAGACCACTCAAATAGACTCTATATGAAAACGGATGCACAGCTTTATGTTAAATAGAGATCTCAGTCCAGTGTTCTTATGAAACAAGCTAAGAAAAACTCCTTTAAATGCTGCCATCAATTTGTTCATGGGCCTCTTTGTGCATATGCACTATATTTAGAATAAAACATGTGGCGAAGAAAATTTCTTTACTTACCAGCCATACGCCAGTGCAGGTAGAGTTTTTTCTTCAGTTTTCTGTTCATGTTTTTATTATATTATGCATGTAGTGTCCTTCTTTCAATAAACTCTAGAAAAGCATTTAAGTTCTTGCCAAAACGTCTGATTTTGTTATTGTACGGAAATCAATATTGTCATTTAGGTTTTGTACACAAAACAACGTATTTGTGGTCGATGAGGAGTCCCGCGGGTGGGGAATCGTCTCTTTCTGTGTGCCCGGGGGTGGGGAATAGACTGCCAAGTGAGAAAAAAATTGCAAATCCCCGGGGGTAGGCCCGGGGAGGGGGAGGAAGGTAACAGGTGGAATTGAACCATGCATAATATTGAGTGATAAAAAAAATTCACACATACACATGTAAGCTTAACTTGAGCTTAAGTGAAGCCAAATAAAATTATTGAAATTCAAGCGAACAATTCATAAGTGATAAAATTAATTCACACATAAGCTTAGGTCTTGAGCTTAAGTGAAGCCCAATAAAATTATTGAAATTCAAGCAAACAATTCATAAGTGATAAACAAAATTAATTCACACATAAGCTTAAGTCTTGAGCTTAAGTGAAGCCAAATAAAATTATTGAAATTCAAGAAAACAATTCATAAGTGATAAACAAAATTAATTCACACATACAGTTAAGCTTAAGTCTTGAGCTTAAGTGAAGCCAAATAAAATTATTGAAATTCAAGCAAACAATTCAGAAATCAGAATAAGGGTTAAAAAATATTTAAGACCTACTTCAGTAGATACATAAATGAGGATGTGCTTTTTCGTCGATTCGTTACTTGCATGGATTTTGGTAGGGTTTTGCCGAGGATATTGTAAACAATGACTGGATTCAGTGTTTAAAAGAACGAGGCATATATCAATTATGTCCTGTTTTGTTATTCTTTTGTTAGTCAATGAGTTAACATCTTGACGATTCGCGTTGGTACTTGTTTTCGCCTTTTACTTCATTGCATGCTTTCATAAGCTGTTTCCTCCTTTGCCTGGCTACACTTTGCTCCGTGAAAACAAAACACACTGGTATTCTTCAAAGTTGAGAAAAGCGGGTTATCGTCGTAAAAGTAAATAACTGGAAATATTATATTTATGACCAAAGCCAAGACAAATTTCTCCCTGTTCGAGAAAACGGGGAATTGGAAATAAGCGAGTTGAGATAGTGGGATCCTTCTAAATAAAAGTGAATTTCCCATACCGTAATGTTCTGTGAAATGATTGAAAAATTCCGAGAAACTCACCCGGGAAACTCAGCAATCAGATCTTCCCGCAGGTTCAATTAAAGCATCGGGCCAAAGCAATCCATATTTCTCCTCAATAAAGACATTCATATTCCGCTTAACAGGCATTCGGGACCGGCAGTCGAGTTTCTTTAGCCTATCTTTTCATTTCTAACGCTGAAAAGGTATTGTGTTCTCGTTCTCACTCAGTCACGCGCCCGGCCATATTGTGAAATCTTGTAATATGACACCATCACCTTTGCACTACCCCCTCAAACTGTGTGCCCTTTTCTCGTTTTGTTTTGTTTTGTTTCTTTTCCTCTTTTTTTCACTTTCTACGAGTAGTATTAAATGACATACCGTAAAAGGTGCGGTTTAAGGTTTGACGAAAAGGTCCCTTTTGTAACAGTACATTTTTTTTTGTTAAACAAACTTTGCTAAAGCACGAAAATTGATTTTACCTGAACACCTTGTAACTTCATGCTGTCCTTGGCGTAAATTTCTTCTCCGTTCTCTCTCTATTACGACTTCTTTCCCCTTGATGATCTGTAGAATAAAAAACAAAAACGTAGACGTAAATTATTTGGTGGTACAAAATTATTTCCAATCACAAATAGATAAAAATCAAGAAAACTGTACCCGACATGTTTACAGTTCTCTGTCGGCGTCTCTCAGTTTTCCTCTGGCGTTGTTCTTCAGTACCGTTCCGTGTTATTTCTAGTTGCCTTTATCTCTCTGCTGTATTGTTCCTTCGTCTTTCTCGTTTTGGTTTCCGCTCTGCTTGACCGGGTGCTTGACGCTGTTCTTCAGTGGCGTTTCTCATCCTTTCCCGTTGTTGATCTCTATCTCCTTCTCTTTTCCTTCGTCTCTGCTCTTCCAGCGAAAATTGCCTCATGTAAGAATGTCATGAAATGCGATGTACGTATGTATGTACGGCGCACGCGCCCGCGAGCCATTCCGCTTGCCATGACCATAAAAAATTAGCAGCATACCTCTTAGTATGAGTATGGGGCTCCACTTTTGCGGCCTTTGGCCGCAAAGGAGTTCCGCTATTAGTTATTATGAGATTTTTTCTTTCAGTAGATAAGAAAAACTGTATATAATAGTAAATGATCTTTGTCATTAAATGGCCTTCTGGATGATACATTGCTGCCTGGGGGGGGGGGGACTCCCATGTGAAAGGGGCAGGGATGCTTGTCAGAGAATTGAGATTAAACAAACATACATTATACTTTATTAAAGCTCCCTTAGTGGGTTTTTCAGCATCAATACAAATATAATTTAATTAATAATATGAATACATTGATATAGTTCCGTGAAAAAACTAATTAAGAATATCAAAAGGAAGGGTTGCAATGTTCAAAAGAATTAACCTAATAAGGGCATTTTGATGATGTAGGATTGCTGCTTAAGGAGTTCCAGAATTTTGCTCCTCTGTAGGCAAAGGAATGTTGATCAGTTCGATTCATAGGTGGCAATAGGGTATCTCCATGTTATCAAACGATCGAGTTTGTCTGACGTCGTGAACAGGGGAACCTAGTTTGAACTTATTTCTAACTTAGATAGTGACTGGAGCAAAATTGTTGATGCACTAATAATATAATGTGCATCATAGTTTCATCATTCAACCTGAGTCTCTCTTTAATAGGAAGCCAGTTCAATTATCTCAGCCCTTCAGAAATATGATCATACTTTCTAAGGCCCAGAGTAATTTGAACAGTGAAGTTTTGGACTTTTTGAAACTTATTGACATTGCTGTTACTGGTTTTGGTTCAAACAGTAATTGAGCAGTACAGTGATTTAAAACAAAGGTATTCATTAGTATCACAAGCATTTTTCCTTTCCAAAAGATTGTTAATTCTGTCTTAGTGATGTGTTCGTTATAATTGAGGCTTGGGTGGAGGTAAAAGCGAAATTCTTTAATGACAGGCACAGGTGATATTTCTTTGTCTTACAGTATTATACTGAGTGATGACAGTTTCTGCAAGAGTTTTGGTACTCCAAAGGTCAGAACTTGGGTATCCGGATTAATTTAAGAGAATTTTGGCAACACCACTGACATATTCTTGAAAGGTTCAAGGCAGAAAAAGATGTGATTAATTCAGCTGGTGGGAAGGACAAATACAGTTTTAAACCTCTAAAGGAGACCAATGTGGGCATGGCTCAAGCTTTTTTTGACCTCTAAAAGATACCTTTCTCAAACAAACAAGCCAACTAAGAGCAATAGTAATTTTGATTGCAATAACAAAGTTGCCATTTTGCGCTTTCTTCTTTCTCTTTCTCTTATTCTAGTGATCTGCTTTCATTATCTCTTCAGGCACAACCCTAAGCAATACGTGGCTGGTTAAAGATATTGGCATTCTGTCCCTTAGTGACACCAAATACTGCAATTTACACTTTTGCACTTTCATATGGGAGTCACCCCTCAGGATTGCTGCACACACTGAAAAATTATATGCTTCAGTTTCTGAAAGCTGGGAACTTGTAAGATTGTCCCATTTTGGGATACAATGAGAACAGCTTCACAATGGCTGAGGTTCTACCTAAAACAACCCCCAACACTTTTCCAGTGAGAATTAATTAATCTCCTTTTTTTTATGTCTACCGAGGGCCTCTTTAAAAGGGCCAGTATTGCAGTAGAATATAAACAAAACAATAATTTCAAAATGATGATGGTTTGTTTATTTGTGGTCAGGTACTGCAAACTCTGGAGTTAAACCATGCTTACAGATGAGCCACACCCCTAGTTAAGAAGATCAAAATTGGGAATTTTTTTAAATATGTGATTTATTTGTAGCAGAGTAAGGGAAAAGCATAAAGTTTAATGCCCTAGTTACCAAAGAGAAGATGTTTGAGGTCTATAAAAACTGCTAGTGGATGTTGGTCGAGTGCATTCAGCTCTTCTTATAGACCTCAAAAGTGCATTTATTTTCTTATAGGACATGACAAAACCATCTTCCATTTGGTTTAGAGTATAGTATAAGTGTTTTATCAATGACCATAAACTTGACAACGGCACCGGGCTTAGTCAACAACTCGATTTTACAGTACTTCTTTCACCCTCGGACAGTCTTAAGAGTGAACATTTCATGAATGAA
This sequence comes from Siderastrea siderea, assembly GCA_964030785.1. Classification (NCBI taxonomy): domain Eukaryota; kingdom Metazoa; phylum Cnidaria; class Anthozoa; order Scleractinia; family Rhizangiidae; genus Siderastrea; species Siderastrea siderea. The sequence continues at coordinate 16,708,657 of OZ034976.1, read as the reverse complement.
AAAAAAAACTTAAACTAATATTTCCCTTTTAGTTTTTTTTTACTCTTTTGCCTATGAAAAGATTTTGAAGTCTGACAAACCTGGTTTAATTGCAAACGTTTAAGCAGACTGCAAGTTTTGCTGAGATTTTTCTCCTCCATGTTTTTTCTTGCCATCTTATTTCAAAGGCTTTGTGATTTTGAATTGATTTTAAGAATTTTTTTAAACTTTGTCATCGTTGTCTTCTTTGTTCTACTGGGAAAAAAATTTCCTTCCTACCTCTATAATTCATTGGATTTTTTTAATGATCTTTGTAAGTCAATAACCTTACACTCGGTTTCCATCCTGCACCATGTTTACAAATTGCTGTTCCTGGCATACATTGTTTATATTTCTTTTGAAAAACACTAAATTTTGCTTTTTTTCTGCCTCCATAACTTTCTTTGGTACTTTGTCACTTCTGTTAAAAGGAAAACAAAGTTTTACTAGGGAAAACTGACCACCAAAAGTGACTTGCTGCACATTATTTTGCTTCGCCACATAGTGCTCTATAAGTTTGCCTCGTTCTGGTGCTGGGCATCTGTAAGAAAATCAATCATAAAATTCCAGTCCAACATATACAGCAGTTGTATTCTAATATCAAAATGTGTATTCTTTGAACTGGTCTCTATACAATTGTGTTTGGACTTATAATTAAAAGAAGAATCGGGAAGTTTAAATATTACCACTAGTTGTCATTGTTGTCATTCTCATGATTTGTACATTTCATTAAGCAGTGATATTATATTAAGAAAAATGACAAGCTGGTAACTCTTCTAGGGATTAAAGTGCCACTGGGTCGAAAATTCATAGGTTTATTTCGCCCAAATTCTGTCGCAGAATATCGCGTTGTGTGTATATTTCCCCAGAAAACTGAACAACAAACCTTCCATCCTAATATTTTTTAGCTCCAAAGTCGCGTAAAATGTGTCCGCCATTACTGAAAACGTGTTCCTTGGTGATTGCGCAATTTAATAGCTTGTGACGTCAGAGGCTCACCTCAGTCGCGTTTCCTTGTGTTTTGACTGAAGATGTCTACCGTCGACTGCGAAACCTCCAAAGAGTATTTCTACGATTTGGAACAGTCTTTAGCTTCCGAAGCATCTGAGGATTCGTTTTATTTGGGAAATGAAGAATTTTTCTTACAGTACGATGTAAGAACTGATGTGAGGTTTCAACTAATAATCTTGTCAATAAACTGTTTAAAGTTTTTTTTCTCGCCGTATTATTTGAGTTATTTGGCGGAAGTTCAAAACATAAGTGAAATATGCTTCTACAATGATTGTAGTTCAGGCCCCAGTTGCTCAAAAAGTGGATAACTCTTTTTCAACGGATAAGTCGCTGTCCGGCGGATAAAATTTATTGCTTGCTTCATCTCGGTTGTTTAGAGCTTGGATAGCGCTAACCAGCCAGCTGTTCAGCCGCTATCCAGCGGATGAAGTTGCCCATTCCAAGGTAGGTTGTGTAAATTTTATCCACCGAACTCCCTATTCGAAAACCCTATTCGAAGAATTGATCTTTTCAGCTGAGGAAATTTAGACAAAACACCTATAAGAACTTTAGACTTTGATGCTCGCGAATTCTCAACCATGGGTCGATGGTATTGTTGGTGTGGGAGAAAATAAAAGAAGCTATACTTTGTCTGCCGTTGTTTATGATATGTGCATTATATATTATAAAAAAGCATTGAGATTTTTGGCCATTCTCGGCACAGTCGGGGAAACTTTCTTGAAAAACCGTAATTGTTGTAGTCAGCTGTCATAGCTATCATAGTACAGTGGTCACTTAACACATTGAAACACAAGTGTTTGGCGCTGCTAAATATTTTAAACAGTTTTTATAGAATTCTTTTTCCGAGCCGAAAGAAGTGAAATAAATCAAAACCTTTTTTCAAGAACTGGAGGCCTTGTGTGACGGGAATCTAAATATTTACAGTCAAAATTAAAAGCCACAAGGAAAATTTTCTGCTGCTCAACAACAACATGCGGACCGCCGAGGAAGCGAAGCTTTCGCTTGCCTTATTCGCTGCGTAATAATAACAACTTGATATTTAATCATTTTTCCTAGTAGTTCATATACTAAGATTGCTATGACAGTTACAAGAAATAGCATTGTTAAACCCTTAGGCAAATAGTGGCATGTGATATTTTTTCCCAACTTCAATTTCCACGCACCGACGATCCGATCTATTAAAGCCTTTATCTCGAACAACATTACAGCAACAACAACATTTTATTTGCATTCCCAATTACAAATGCCATTGCACATAGAAAAGAGAAAGAAAAAAATGTTGCAAAATCGATTAATTTACAATCCCTGTATCTATTGATCCATTTCTTAATGCAAAAGCTTCGTAAATGATGTTCCCTAACTTTTTACAAGTGAAAGCGTCAATGCTATTTAAGAGAAATACAATTTTGTCATGAGCATTTAAGAATCGAAATCGGAATATTTACTAACAATATCGTCCATTAAAAATTTTCTAATTGCATCATATCTATTGCAAGATAAGAGGAAGTGTACTTCGTTTTTAACTTCATTTGAACTGCAGCATTGACAAATTCTCAGATGCTCAGGGAGTTTAGGGGTGGAATGTCTGCCATTTTCAATTCTTGGGTTGTAATTTCCTAACCTAAGTTTTGCTACTGCCCGAACAATAATGTCAATCGACTTTTCACCGACAGGGAATAAAGAGAGAAAAGTTTCTCCGCATTCAGGATGGTATGTTATAAAATAAATGTCCATGCTTCTAAGCGATTACTGCTCTGAAATTAACACACGCGGAATTAAAAAATGGAAAAGATAAGCAGTACAAACTATATCGGCTAATTAATCATGGCAGTGACTGCATTCGCCGAGGATCGTCACGCTAGCAGACGGCAGAACTAAAAGGGTTTTCCACGACGATAATAAATTTGAAAATACGTTAAAAGAAAATCACTTTTGCACAATGGTGGATGCGTTGAAAAAGAAACAAACTATCATTTCAACTGCGTTATAAGATTAGCTACCTTTCGTCTTGTTCGCGCAGATAATGTTTTTTCCGGTTCTTTTTTCCATATAGTTGGAATGGGCAGTGCAATGATCGACCTCTGGGATCTCGCGACATGAACAACCCTCTGAAAAACCTCGTCCATGAAGTGATCAAAACGGCCTCTCAGGTTGAAATTCACACTGTGTGTGAGTACGAACATTGTCCTTTTTTCTATTGCAGGTCCGCTCGCATGGTTGGATTTATTATATTGTTGTAGCATTGTACAATACAAGTACTACCTGTCATTACTGCTGCAGCAAGGAGGATTTCAAAGTCGTGCAACAAGCACTTGGCAAGAAGTCTTTCCTCGAGGACAGTTTAATTTCCCGTGGCTAGGTTTGAGGTGAGCCTCTGACGGTTCGCAAGCCAGCTTCCGCAACAAGGGCCAGTAATGGCGGCCGCAAAATCTCGACAAAAACCGTCCGATAAAAGCGACTTCTAGTTATCGTATTAAGTTGAAATTTGGCGTGGTGACTAAGAACCACAAACTATGTTAGAAAATGTAAAAAAATGGAATACCAAAATTCTGGTCCCAGTGGCACTTTAAAGGGTAAATAATTATAGGCTTAACAGTTCATAGTAAAGTTAATCGTCATATGCCATACATATGTAGTACTGTATATACTGATAATTCAGTCATGTAGCCTAAATATAAGGAAATCATACATGCATTGTAAGCCTAATCTTGCATGAAAAGGGCAGGAGAATGGTTCCCCTAGCATTTTCTCATTCAGAGGTGATTATGGGATGGAATTTTACTTGAATACATATAGATTTTTTAACATTTAGTAGCCAGGCGTTAGATTAGTAGAGAGCAACTGGTGACGGGTCAAACCAGGACGGACCGGGGGCGAGCGTTATCGTTTTGTTCATTCATGAATATAAAACCTTTGCATGGTGATCTGTTCAGTTCAGCTGCATGTTCATGGTTATTGTGTTTACAGGAGTAATTTGAAACAGTTTACAACAAACTCAGGTAGGATTGTGTTTTGTGCTGGGGCAGTGGTGCCCAGGGGGGGGGGGGGTACTCCAGATTTCAAGTGTTAGGGACGATCAAATGGGGGCAAAAATCAAATCCCACAAGATCCCTAGGGCTTCCAACAAAACCCAAAAGATTCCCTGGATCAAAAATAACCCCCAAAAAGATCCCATGCCGAATTTCAGAGCCTTAAAAATTTCCAGAAAGGATTAAATGATAGAACATAAAAAAAAATTAGGACTTGAATGTTTGTGTTTGTTTATTCATCATACCAGCTGAATTTATCTTTTCCTTATCTGGTAGTCATTCTAACAACACAGGAGACCCCCAAGAACATCTTCTTTTTCAACAATAACATTATGAATGACAACTCTAAACGACCACTCGAGCAAGAACAAATTAGGTTCTACTTTATTCGCAGAACTACGCGGCCGGGATATGCAGGCATTACCACAAATCTTTAGATTGTTTTGAACACCCAAAAAACTCCCTACTTAAATCAAGCCACCCAAAAAAATACTTGCCAAATTTTGCTACCAAAAAAAATCCCAGAATTGAAAATTTCAAAACCAAAAAAAATCCTTCGATCATCCCCGGAGTACCACCCCAGGCAATGGTGATGTGGGCTTTGTTTGTGAGAATACTCATTCTTCAGTAGGCCGTATGGTCACTGTTTTGCCTTCATCAAACCTGCAAGATTCTTACCTACAGAGTAGAATTGTACATATTTTGGTTAATTATACACATGTTATTATTTGATACAGTATCCAGATCTTCATAATATTAAGCTGTTGAAAAAATTTAATGTATTATCAGTGCTCGTCACATTATGATTCATGCATTAATTGCATTATTTATTTTGTTTTCTGTAAATTTCCACTATTGATTGATACTTGTTTCATTAGTACACACATCTGGCAATAATTTATGGCATACCATTTACATCTGCAATATGTAGGTTATCAAGCCTTCATGTCGACACTATTACCATGAATGGTAAATTTACAGAGTCATCAGGGAAAAATAAGGTTTTTAAAGTCAGAGGAAAGTCAGGGAAAAGTCAAGGAATTTTATTTTTTCACATTGCTGCTGGGTTTCATAGAAATAAAAAAATACATCTTTATCCGGAAAGATTACCCTGTAGTTGACAATTTTAATACTCCAATTAACATAAAAATCTAGGTTGGTTTCAGTGTACATGTGTATGTATTGCTATATCAAGAAGGAAGAACTAAGTATTCACGGCCTGCTAAAGAAGCTGAAATAGCAGGTCAGCGAAAATCGTTTGGAAGGAAGGCAACAGTACATGTGATAGTGTCATTGAGTGAAAATACACCTGAAAACAGTGCATAAGTCTGGCTTTTTGTTAAAATAATTGTAGTCTCCAAAAATATTGGAAAGAGTGAGTAGAAAAAGGTAATTATATAAATATACATTTTGTGCACAGGATGTTCTTACAAAGGTAAAAGTCAAGATGTTGGTCATACTGCTGGGGTAAATGGCTTGGGAAATGAGTACCCTGTCACAGTTGCTACTGCAGTGACAAATACAGGTAAAATGACATAGCAATATTGTTAAAATTATCCCTAAATAGCACCGGGGTATCATCAGCGATTACTGCTTGATATACCCTGGGTACCAGAGGTTCTCTCGCGGTACGCTTGGCGAGAAGACTCGCGGTGCAAATGTAAAAAACATAAGAGGCGTGTAATATGACCGCGAGAAAGCCTCTGGCACCCAGGGTATGCTTTATATAGCAGCAACATAATTACTTTAATTTTAACAAAATTAATAATTCTTATAGTGTTGCTGATGCAACAGCTAGGTGTTGCCTAACGGGCAAAACAGTGAAAAAATGACCACATTGTTTGTTTATTTATTCTCTCATACGGCATTTACAATATTATTGTGTAAAGAGCTACATGTATACCTCATTTGAAAGGGTATTGAATAAGCTTTCCAAAAACTATTTTTACTTACAGCAGCCCATAATATTTCAATAACTGTGCATAAATTAGCTTAAATCTGAGAAAATTGACCACAAAATTCTTATAAAAAGCACTTTACTTCACAATGATGTGTGGTTACAAGGAAAAGTTGAAAGCAAAAATGTTCTTATCATATTGGCAACGTCTCCAGAAAAAGAATGAATACAGAATATTTCAGAATTTATTACATGTATTGCCGGCATGTCAATGATTGAATCTCCAAGGAGAGATATTAGTTATTGATTGTTCCTGAAAAGCCCCTTTGGGGAGGAGACAATAAAGTATGTATGTATGTATGTATGTATGTATAAGCCTTACGTAAGCTTATGTATGTAAGCGTCGCTTCAGATCATATTTGTTTACGCGTCCTGCAGATTGTAATCAAGTGTTTTTTTCTGTCGTTCCAAAAACCTTTTTCCTCCGGATATACTTATCTCTACATATTCAAATATAATTCCAGACATCTATTCGAAGCAAAAAAAAACAAGTTTTTGAACGTAAAAAGTATTTCATTGTAGAACTCTTACCTCGTTTCGTCGCTTTCATTTGCGAGTTGATGATCAAGTATACTCTCCTAATGGCTAGAAATTTGTTCATTTTCATTGTCTGCTTCGTCTAGCATTTCTAAAACCCTCGAAGTGTCACCGGTGATGAATCTTGATCGCTTCCCGAAGGACGCCATATTTGAAACTCAAACATATGACAAACACGTTTTTGAAAAATGGGTCGTGTAGGCCACATTGAAGCATCCTAGCCCAAATTTGCCAGGGAACTTTTATAGGCACGCAATTGTCCAAATTGCACAGCGATTGAACAAAACGCGAATTTTTGAGGATTTTTTTTAGTCGTCCTTCCTGAGGGAACGATATTTAAAGGCCTCTTAGTTTAGAGATAAATTATATAATTAAAAATTAATAAAAAATGACCATAATGAAAAGTATGATAAGAGACCCTTTGTGTTTTTCTAATTTTTTAAAATGAAATCTATTTGTCCTGACCCTTATCATTATGGCACAATACTATGCATGTTCTCTTAACAAAGCACCCCCTTACAATTTAACTGTAAGAGAGTTTTTTATTCTATAGAATTGGTAAGTGAAAGGGTATCCGATTAGGAGGCGTATTCAATTTTTCAGTCGTTCCACGTTCACCTACATGTATTTGGGCAAGGCAGTTGATTAAACTACTTGAACAGCAGGACAGGCTAACTGATCTTTTTACAGTTTATCATTCACTTTAGTTAAGAAGGTGAAGAATTAGGCCAGGCAGGGAGGGTAGTGAAACTGTACAATTAACCTCACCTTGCAACGTGTTCTCACTGCAGTTAGAGTTAACACATGAATACAATCATTACAACATGAATGCCATTAATCCGTTGATTCAGCAAACTTTTTGCGGAAAAATATGCTTTTTTTGTGCTATTTCTTTTTTACCCTTTTCATTTGAAAATAATTCATTTACTTGCGAACTATCCTAAAAGTGATTTTGTCAGGAGCAAACAGGCAAAACATAGTAGCAAATTTCTCCTTTATATTAATTTTCATCCCTGAGTAGGTGTTTATTTATGAAGTTTGTTGTAGCTTGCTTACAGGCTAAGTTCATTTTGTGATCTATTAATTTTAATAGGACAAGAGTGTCAAAATGAGAATCCTGTATTGGAAAATCGCCTGCCAGAAACACAGCAGCCTGTTCCGGAAGTAAACGATGGGAACCAGTTTGAAGATCTTCATCTAATTGCAAGAGCAAGGGCAGTCGGTGTGCAATATGAGTTTGCACAGCATGGTATAGTGGAAACTGAGGATAACAAGAGAAAAACACAGCGACGAAACCAAAGGAAAATAAGAGATGAGGAGAAGAGGTTACGTGAAGTTGTTGGATATCTACCACCACCTCCGTTGGCGGGATCAAGTGAGCAGGAGGATAACGCATACTGTGCTATTCGTGCATTTGAGGTGGAGCAGATGACATATGCATTCAGTCACTGTGAGGTCTGCAAGGAAAGGCGCTTGGAATGCAAAAGCACAAGAAACATGTGCAGTCGCTGCAAGAGAGATAAGAAGGTACCAAAAGTCTGGTCTCGTGAAAACAACATGGACCCGTTGTGCATTCCTGAAGAGTCGTCTGGGATGTCAGATGCCAAGCAGATGCTGATAGCAAGGCTAGCACCCACTGTGCATGTACATATGTTGAGGCATGGAGGTGTCGCTTCAAGGGGACATTGCATTGCACTCCCTCAGGCTGTGCAAGAACCGGCAACTATTCGCCCACGCCTACCAGCAGAGGTGGATATCATATGTGTGAGAAGACAAGGAAAAGATGATACCCATAAGGACTTCAGGGTTAGAAGGCATCATGTCGAAGGAGCTCTCCGTTGGCTGAAGGAGAATAATCCTGCCTATACTGACATTGTTATTGATAATGGCCGCATACAGAATTTACCAGAAGATGGTGAGTTGCCCAATTTGAGAACAGTTGAGTTTTTTGAAACAGAACATGTGGATGACCAAGGCCCTGCTCCGCAGCAGTTGGATGCTGGCGAAACAGACAGTAACGATGACTTAACAGTCTCAGGAATTATTCTTCCTGAGCCAGGAGTGAATGTGCAAGTACATGTTGAAGCAGCCATAAATGAAGTTGTGTCTGAACCTACAGAAGTTGAAACAGAAGGCGCACGACGAGGCGTGGAACGACCAGTGATCCCCTGGTCAACCACGAACACTACGCCAGTATCTGAGTTTACCACTCCTTATTTTTTCACGATGGCATTTCCTTGTTTGTTTCCTTATGGAAAGGGTGATTTCCACATAAACCGTCCAGTAACATGTCCTGCACTCCACAACTAGGCAGAGCACTTGCTGTGGTATCAAGACGGGAGGTTTGCTCGGCATAAAGTATGGAAGTTTGTTGTTCACAACATGATCATGAGGAAGCGTGCCCTGGAGCAGAGCAGGTTCTTTGTTGATCAGCAACTAGGCGACCAACAAATAACTGTTGCAGACCTGCAAGAGCGCTTAGCAAGGGGTGATACTTCATTTACCAACAAGCTGTTGTATTTTGGTGCAAATCTGCGTGGTACAGCCCAGTACTGGCATCAGAGACGAAGACAGCTTCGTGCCTTGGTCGAGTTTATGGTTAATGAGAAGCGTAGATTGCCTTCATTTTTCATGACTGGAAGTTGCGCAGAGTTTTACTTTCCCCCACTAAGGAGACTGTTAGAACAGTACATCTTGCAGACCACGGGGGTAGAAGTCAACCTTGCTGAAGATAGCAATGCCCGCTTCAAGGCTGTTCAAGAGAATACTCATGTAGTAGTGAGCTACTTTGACCTACGTACCCAGTCATACCATGAAAAGGTACTGACGCCAGTGTTTGGTGTTTCTGATTATTGGTATCGTTAGGAGTTTGCAAAGTCCCTGGGTCAAATTCATTGGTACCAACTCAGCTGGAGAGATGACAGGCAGCCACACCAGCTGTTGCATGAAGCTCGCGAAGATGGCTGTGGCGATGATGAGTATGCAGCTAGACTTAGCCAGTGGGCTGATGAAAACTTTGCCATGACCGCATTGCACCCAGCTGGCAGCGACGAAGAACGACAGCCAAGAAAAGACCTCTGGCCACCACCTAGGGTTCAGCTGACCCGATATCAGATGATAGGGATCCCCTGGTGAAGACGCTTATGCAAATAGCTGCAACACAAGATGCAATACTAGAAGATTATTTGCTTTTAGTAAACAGTTGGGTTGCACAGTTGTTCAGATTACTGCTTGAGGACTCCTCGTCATCCTGAGCCAGGATTGCAGCCAAGAGAACGTCTTTGTCGCATGGAGTTTGGAAGCGAGTTTCACCCAGGTAAGAAACTGCGCAATGGCCCAGAAATTGTGGAAGATCATAATGGAGCTCCTCGCCTTGAGATGCCTCGTGACCATCTGCGTGTGGTTCAGCATTCTCGTTATCAAGTACAATCTTGGAGAGCAAATGGGGACGTGAGCTTGATTCTTTCCAATTCTCCTCCGGACAATCCTAGCACGGATGATATCATAGCCATAATTGACTATGTGTGTGGCTATGCTTGCAAGGATGGCGAACCCACTGGTGCAACTGCTGATATGTTTAAAGACATGGTCAATGCTGTAGATGCAGCTGATGCAGACCAAGTGACTGGCAAGTCGATGTGTGCTAAAATGCTGATGAAGACTGTGGGAAGACGAGATATCAGTGGACCCGAGGCATCATTTGAGCTGAGTGGACTAGCACTTTGGAGATGTAGCCGTCCACTTACATACTTGTCAATGTCAGGGTCAAGGCGACTTGAACGCGATGGCGACACTGCAACTCGCAGCACCCCACTGGATAAGTACCTTGCACGACCGCGAGATGATCATTGCTCTTGGTACCATTTTGCATCCAAGAATGGCAAGGTTCCTGTGGTAAGTGGTGGTGCTATGCATGCGACATAGCCATTGAACGAGGACTACTGTAGAACAATGCTTCTGTTGCACTGGCCAAACTGGTTTGACGTCCAAGAAGTAAAGGGAGATGCTGAATCTTGGATTGATCGGTTTAAGGACTTTGTTGCTACTAGCGAATGCCCAACATTTGTGAAAGCCCAAGTTTCTAAGGTACAGCGTTACGCAGAGCATCCACAAGAACCAGTTTTTGAAGAGAGTGAGGATGATGATGCTGTAGAAGCAGAAGAACAACCAGACTGAGTGGACGTCTATGCAGGGCAGAACCAAAGATATGAGGGTGTAGAGAAGACTTTGATTTTGATGATGGTGGAGATGACTATGACTGGAGCAGTACCTCTATTACTCTTCCTGAGGGCAAAGACGCCAGGAAGTGGCTTCAGGAAAGCACAAAAGAAGATGACGAACAGAAATCGGAAACTGAAGAGCTTGAATTACCAGAGGTGTCTCTATTGTCTCTAAATGAGAACCAGAGAGCCATAGTGAGTCTGGTGTTATACACCCTCTACAACTTTTGTTGAAAACCCACAAGATTACCATCCTCTGCGACTTGTTGTCTCTGGAACTGCTGGAACTGGAAAGTCGTACGTTATCAAGTGCCTTCAGAGGTTAGTGCGGCAAGTGTTTGTAGCCAACGATGCAATACAGGTGATAACCCAGACGGGGAATTCTGCCTACCTTGTTCAAGGCAGAACGGCTCACAGTTTTTTAGGAATACCAACCGGTGGAAGGTCTTGCAATGAGTTGACTGTGCCTTCAGGTCCTGTACTAGAGAAAATTCAGAAAAGGTGCGAAAATCTGAAAGTTCTGGTCGGTGATGAGCGATCAATGTTTGGACGCATCACAATTTGCTGGATGGAACAGAATGTACGTTATGCAATGAACAGAGGAGGCAATGCAGACGAGTTGTGGGGAAGGATTCCTGTAGTAGTGTTTATGGGAGATAATGTGCAGCTACCTCCTGTGTGTGACACTCCTGTGTACATTCCAGATTGTCGCAGTGCACCGTCTAACCATGGTCGCTTGGTATGGGCAAATTTTGATAGTGCTGTTGAGCCTACTCAGAATTTGCGGCAGAATGAATCTGAACAACAGCTGAGAGATGTGTTGATGTCACTGAGAACTTACAGTACGACAGCACGGCAAATCCGTTGGCTACAACAGTTCCAGTGGCATGGCAGTATGTCCCATGGCCCAGAACTTCTTGTTAGGATGGATGAGCAAGGTCTGCATGTGTTTCCTACACATCGTCTGGAATGGGAGCGCAATAAAACTAAGCTCCTTGAGTGTAACAGACTGCCAAACCACCCAGTAGCCAAGATCAAGGCAGTTGACAATGGCAGGCATGCACCGAAGGCTGACAGTAATAAGGCAGGAGGATTGTTACCCCTACTATATCTTTGCCGTGATAGCAAAGTCATGCTGGTAGTAAACTTGAAGGCTGAGTGGGTTTTGTACAATGGAGCAGTAGGCACAGTCGTGGACATTGTCTACAAAGATGGCTGCAGACCTAGTGGTGATCCTGCACCACTGCCTGATGTTGTGTTTGTACGGTTTCCAGGATATAAGGGTCCACCGTATATAAATGAAGAACCAACACTTATGCCAATTGTGCCTGTAAGTCGGTCCACTGAGTGTACATGTCAATGCAAGCGTATTCAAGTTCCGTTGAGACTGGCATGGGGAACAACGATCCACAAGTGCCAAGGGATGAATGTGGGTGTTGGTGAAGCATTCAGGTATGTTGTGATCCACCCTGGAAAGCACGACTTTGAAGCCAAGAATCCAGGAGCTCTATTTGTGGCATTGTCACGAGCAAAATCAGCAGGTGGAGAGCTCCTGATTTTGCTTTTCATGAAGATGTCCTTGTAAACGATGACAGATTCAGACCTGTGGACACTCCAACTACACGGGCTAGAGCAGTAGAGATGGAAAGACTGCATGAATTAGCATCTCAGTGTCAGCAGAGAGAGGCTTTGGCACCAGCATATTGGGAGGAAACCTTTCTCAGACTGGTGGAGTGGGCTCAGTCTCGAGGACATCACTGAGCCATTTTTGAACCAGTCATTTATAAATGATTATGCAGTATCTCTTTTAAGACCATATCACTGTGATATTCCTAATGCCTATGCTGTAATCCGCCTGGGTGGCTGAGGGCCTGTGTGGCCATGCATGCATGGCAATTAGAAGGGCACTTATGCTGTAATCAGCCTGGGTGGCTGAGGGCCTGTGAAGCCATGCATAACAAATAAAAGGATCGTTATGCTGTAATCAGCCTGGGTGGCTGAGGGCCTGTGTGGCCATGCATAACAAACAAAAGGACGGTTATGCTGTAATCAGCCTGGGTGGCTGAGGGCCTGTGTGGCCATGCATAACAAACAAAAGGACGGTTATGCTGTAATCAGCCTAGGTGGCTGAGGGCCTGTGTGGCCATGCATAACAAATAAAAGGACGGTTATGCTGTAATCAGCCTGGGTGGCTGAGGGCCTGTGTGGCCATGCATAACAAACAAAAGGACAGTTATGCTGTAACCAGCCTGGGTGGTTGAGGGCCTGTGTGGCCATGCATAACAAATGCATAAGGTTACTTTGTTTCTAATTAACCCGGCGACAATGAGTGAGGGTGGTCCCTTCATGAGACCCCCGCCTTTCTGAGCGGATAATACACAGCAAGGTCTGGAATGAGACCTTAAAAATGCTGTGGGGGACGGGGAACCCTCCTTTTTTTTAAACTATCTGAGTTTACAACTTGTCTTGCACAATATTAGAGTGATGTGACATTTCATTCTTATTTGTCACATCATCCACACATACCTATCATGTTGATGGTGTAGAATAATAATTATTATATTAAGAACAGTAATAATTTATTCACAGAGGAGCCTGCGCGCGTATTGCGCCAGCGGAGCACCATTGCTAAGCAAATTTGGTAACCTATCAAGCCAAGAAATTTTGGTAGTGACGTAATGGTGATGTGACCGTCCGTCCGTCCTCACCACAGGCTCACCAACCAAGGTGGCTTACAGTTGAGATAACCCTGTGCTTTCTCCCACGTTTTTGGCGCGAAATTGCATGGTGACCGGCGTTTTAGCAAAGATAACAAAAGTCAAAAACAATTTTATTAATGGAAAGAAAAAGTTAAAAAGAATACTCAGTCGTCTTTTTGGAGGAAGGCGAAAAGTTCAAGTTAAGAATTTGCCTTCAAGGACTTCATCTTTGTTGTTGGTTCTGCTGCGAACTCGGTGGGAACAACGCTTGAGTTCGCAGCATTTTGTAGCGGTCCTGACGCCAAATTAAGCAGAGCTAGGGCCTTCTGTTTTTTTTCTCTGTCCACAGCCATGGTGTTTGCGGTGGTCCGAACAAATTTTCCCAGGAAAAACACCAGCATTTTCACGTCCATAGGCAACTTGTCACGGGAAAAGAAATATGTAGTAAAATTAACTTTCATAAGTAGTGTCAACCTTCGCGGCCTAGTGGAATAAGGCCGGCCTGCGACCCCGGCCAGGCAGGTTCGATACTCAGCGGCAACGTAAATGGTTTCCTTTCTTTTTCTTTTTTTTTTTTTTTTGGCTTCTTTTCTTTTGTTTTTTTTTTTATTTGACGCCTTGAATGAGAGTATTTTCAGAAATCGATAATTGATTCACAAATTGATAAGTACCAGCCAAAAAAAAAGCAGACAAAACCAAAAAAATGCGGAGCTCCGCTTTTAGGCTTGGCTAAATCTATATATTAGTATTGTCCACACTTTTCTGTGGTATTCGACGAAATGAAAACCACCATCAGCGTCCGTAAAGTCTGTTGAGCTATCAATGCAGTGTTATATTTATTCAATTGCAAGTCCCTTTGAGAAAGCTCTTTCGACATCTTGCGGGCTTACTCCTGCACCACAAATGCATTTGTCACTGACCTCAAGTTTGAAAAACGAAGCAAAATGGAGAAACACTCAGATTCTACACAGAACCGATAAGTACGCTGGACACAAAAGTCCTTGTCACGAGGAACGTATAGAGCATCTGCTGCCAACAGCACATCACCAGTGTCAAAGGATACCTTTTTTACACCCCGCGCGTTGTGATTTTGGGCCTGCAGTTCTATGAAAGCGTTTCAGACGCCACACTTGTGGTAGCTTACTTCGTGGATCTTTCTTGAAAACTCTGTCCGCCCTACTGTGGGGATCTTTTGATCCAGTATGAGCAGCTGAATGATTTTGACCTGAAGGCTTGGGCTGAATAATAGGCGGGGGGGGGGGGGGCGTTTTGAAAAATTTGGAGAACTTCCAGGTCGGTTAATGCTGTCTGCTGGAGGGTGTTATCACTTTCGTCGACTCCCAACGTACACCCATATCACGTTTTCAATGATCTTGACTGTTCTGCTCTTGATAAAATCGTCGCAACTGCAACTTGGCGTTTTGCCTATAGTCACGCTGTAGAGCCCACAACCAAGCCAATCACGTGCACTTGAAACTTCGTACTTGCGAAGCAATTCACCTTCTTCTGAGACACTCAATAATTTTATTGTGTCTGTCGATAATAGTTACTCTTTTTAATGTGCTGTTGATCAGGCGGCTTCTCGAACGGCGTCGTGCACCTCTTTGGCACTAGAGGGTTACTTGTTGGTAGAAACATCAACATTGCGTTGAAGTGTGTCTTCTTCTTTCTCTTCTTCAGATGTACTAGCTAAGTCTTCGAGACATTCGTTTTCATTGGTTTTTGTTTTCTTTTTGGCGGGCTTTGTTGCCCGGTGCAAGGCTTGCGGATCCACCACGTAAGCGCGTAACGCATTAGCCCTGGTAGACAGGTCGGAGGGCTCATCTTCCTCAATAAGAGCTCTTGCATAAATTTCTGCACACTTCTTTTGAGCTTGAAAACTTCGTGGAGCCATGGTAGAGACACTAGGGCCTGATCCTCTTTGAAAATTACCAGCTTCATAAGCTTTCAACTGCCTCTCCAGAGCAAGATTGTCTTTGATATCTTCGGCCGCAGCGTCCACTAGGGATAAATGTACCCCTCCAGTTGTTTTCCATTTGGAATGAATTACTTCAGCAAGGTTTGTGGCTGGTGCATTTTTACGTGCAATAGCAGGAAAGGCGTGCGATCTTCGATCATCCCACCACTGTATCCAGGGAATAAGAAAACCACGTTGATCTTTCGCCGGTTTCTTGGCTACAAAATCTTTCAGCTCTTGGACGGTATCGTGATAAGCACTCGCCGTTTGCGCCCGAATAAATGTTCTTGTAATACGAGTAAAGAATTCTATGGATTTCTCACTGTGTAGCCGAGCTCGTTGTCTATTTGAGCACTGCAAGAAATGAATCTCACAGGTTTTAAGCTTTTCCACAATTGAATTTCCATAGACTCTTCGAAGTCCCTCCAAAAGGCCGCCGGCTTCATCGGCCATAAATCCAGCAAGTGGCTCAAAGAGGTCCCCTGACAACACTTTTCCAATTGCTTTATTAATGAGAGTGAAAAATTTGGCGTAACACTCAGCTGTCTCACCTTCGCATTCCATCGTGAACACTGCTATTTGCTTACGCAAAACCGGTGTTGGGAAGGGGAACTTTTCTCTTTGCCTTGCAAGTGTGTGTACCAGTCTGGTAAACTCGAACCTCTAGGATATTAGGAAGGAACTCCATGTACTTTCGAGCTGAACAGGGAACAAAGACGGCGGATCTCCCACACCTTTTACAGACTACATGGTTGTCATTATTTTTCTCAAACTGGACAGTGTTAGCTTTATCATGTTGTTTTTCCCGAAGGAACATTTTGGGTTTTCACACTTGTGAGAACCTTTACAGCGCTTTGCACGCACTGAGCCCTTCTCCGCACCTTTCCACTTGATTGACATGTCCCTTTCCCACGGGCGCCCATCAGTCGTGGTCTTCATTCTTTGATCGCGTTGGTAAGGGATTTGATATACACAATTGCCATCTATGTCCAAGGGAAGACTGTTAACTGGTATAATAGGAGTCTTCTCCCAGAAATTCTTAGTGAAGCGCCGGACACCTGAAAAGTACAAGCGTTTCACAGGTTCTCAGTACCGATAGTAATGACATCTATCACCAGAAAAACACAGAGTGGGTTTGCAGTTTAATTCAGCGTTATCCATGGATAATAATATTGCTCGTTTCTTTATTTCATTTAGATTAAGCATTATTAAAAATATTCTTTATGTAATTTCTTAACAAGGGCTGCCCTATATCCAGCCACTATTCACTGACACTGAAGTGACTAAATGTTTAATTAATCTATAAAAATTGGTGGGGGAGGGGCTTCAGTTGGCAATTCAAATTTGTGTGGAAAAGACACCGATTTTTGTATAGGAGCTATCTTATTGAAATGATAGACAATTTATGACCGGTTTAAGTCACTTCAGTTTCCACGGGAGTTTTTTTTTCAGCATTTTATTATCTTTTAGTAGTAAATCCCACTTGAGGTAATTAACTTTTAAGCTACTTCATTCTTTAAGAGCTACGATGTATGTTAACCATGAGCTGGACTGAAAGGTTTACTACTAGTGAGCCAAAACAATTTTCATCTCTCACTGTTATTTCGTTTATTTATTTATTTATTTATATATTTATTTATTTATTTATTTATTTCAGTCAGAGATATCATCAACTTAGCAACAGGTAAAGACTGTGTTCATCATTCCACAGGGATAGTAGAACCCACAATTGATCAAGTTCCTACGTGTTCTTGGAGCTTATAGGGGCAGACCATTTGCATCAACATTCACAATTAAGGCTGGGGCTGCAAGGCTTGAAAATTTTCTTTACACTCTTATTTTCAATTCCTTCAGTTGTTGCATAGCTGGGAAAAACTCTTTTTCTTTAACAGGTTATAAGATCATATGAAACAGTAACCCTTAAATCCAAAACCACCCTGCCGCACTGTATTCTGAATCTAAAGGGTCTTCAGTGTCTGAAACAGGACTGATCTGAGAGTAGTCTAAAATAAGAAGATGGGAGAAATAACTTTTAATTACTACAGTAGATAATACATCTTTTTGTTTAGCACTTCATTCATTTCCAGCAAATAAGCTAATGGATTTTAAATAGTATATTACATGTAGTTTTGAACTTTCAATGTTACTTGATCTTTAATGTATGGTGTGCAAGTGTAAAATTATATAGACACATTGAACAAACAACTAAACAAAAAATAAAGTGTAAAACTGCAGTTACTATTTTTACCTGTTGTTTTGCTGATTTCCCAGGCAGGCTGCATCAGCTGTGACTCGTCGTCACTGTCTAAACTGGAAAGGAACTATGCTGGAACATCGCTGAAATGTTAAATTGCGGCTATATTTGATTATTATTTACAATTAGGCAATAGCATTTAGCAGGAGAGACTGCATACTCGAGTATTTTGAAAAGTAGAGGTTACCAATAATATTTAAGGCTTCCTGGTGGGTCTGATTCCACGTTAACCAGAGTGGCAACTCCAGGGAAGGGAATTTTAAGTAACTATGGTTCTGTATCACTCTGACAGGCTCTTTGAGAATGAAAAAAACATATATGGGCTTCAATCAAGTCACAGAATATGTTAACCTAAGACTTTGATGAAGTACTGGCCGTGGGTCCTCCCAAAGAGTTGTTAAAGGAAAGATTCCTGATTGTTGCATGCATTTATGGTTGCTGCAGGGATTTATCTGTTACTGTAGAATCCTCATTCCTGTGGTAGCCATAAACACAGCATTTTATACACTTCTCTAGTAAAAATGGCACCAGGATCTTGGCGGGATCTTGCCAAGATCCCGACAAGAATCCGGCCAGGATCCTGCCGAGATTTTGGCGGCGGGAAATCCCGGTTCCCACCGGGATTCTTGGCGGGAAGCGGGATTGCCGGCGGCCAAAATCTCGGCAGGATCCCGGCGGGAATCTCTGCGGCATTCTTGGCAGGAGACAGGGTTCCCGGCGGGAGTCTTGCCCGGATTCTTGGCGGGAGATGAGATTCCCGGCGGCCAAAATCTCGGCAGGGTCCCGGCTGGAATCTTGCCGGGATTCTTGGCGGGAAACCAGATTCTCGGCGGCCAAAATCTCTGCGGGATCCCGGCGGGAGTCTTGCCGGGATTCGCGGCGGGTAACCGGATTCTCGGTGGGAGTCTTGCCGGGTTTCGCGGCGAGAAACGACATTCCTGGCGGAAAAAATCTTGCTGGCATCCGGTCGGGAAGCGAAATTCCCGGCAGCCATAATGTCTGGGGATCTTGTTTGGAATCTTGCCAGGATTCGCGATGAGAACGTAATTAACATTAATCAAACTACCAGACGCTGACAAAACTATGTCCTATATTGCAGTCCCAAGTATTGTTGACATTATTGTTATCAGCCTTGCACGTGTTTCGCAATTAAATTTTCCCTTATGTGGTACTATTTCCATGTGACAATAACGAGAAGACAAAGAATTTACTTCAGCACGCCGAATTTAACGATGTTGATTGATGTCCATTAGTTGTCGTTCCCCATGAAAGCCTCGTGATGCCAGAAGCGTTGCTTGTGGAAGGAGGCAAGTGGCTTCTTTATTAGCTGTGGAATCCGTAGCATCTGCGGGAGAATAAACCAACTAACAGGGAGAGTTTGATGGTGTTTTGAGCATTTTTGTGTTTGCTTGCACTTGCATTTTATACGCTCACATGCAAATGAATATGTGTTCGCGGTTCAGAGAGATCGATTTATTTGAAGTCAAGACAAAGCATTGAACAGTGGCCGTACAGAAACTCGGGTTTGTTCATCTAAGCAAGGAACAGCGTGCTGGACGAGAATTATCAGTGGAAATTTAAATGCTGAGTGAAAGAAACGTGTGAAATCAGAGTATCGGGCAACGCAGTTCTGCGAAACATGCATCAGAGAAATAAATATTGTTTGATACTCCAAAGTATTCAGAATTTCACGGAACTGCCCGCACATGTACATATGTACATCTAATTAGACTGTCTCAATTTGTTGTGACATTTATCTTGCGTAGTTCTTTCTTACTATTCACCTTGGGAAAGGGAAATATAAGTCATGGGGAATTAAAAGGCGAAACTGACAACACCAAACAAAGAAAAATAAAATTCAAGGGATTACAAACAAACTAAACTTCCCGGTAACTTGAAGACTCAGTTACTCGAACCTCCCGCCAACGTTATAACTCGAGGTGAATGCTCTTTTCTTTACAGAACATTTCCATTATAATTTTACCCTCGATAACTCAAACCTTCCTCAAGGGGTTAATAAAAATTAAGATTCCCCTTTTAGATATTAGACAGTACAAGAGTGTGTCAAGAAAAGAGGAGCATTTTAAACAAAAAGGTGAAAGAAATTAGGGAAATGTTCCAATATGAGTCAAATAGTATGATCTAGACGTGTAAAAAAAGCTTGTCAGTGTTAAATGAACATTCAACTAGTTTCTTACATACCTTCGTAACCTCTTTTTCTCGGGACATTTTGGAGAATCAGTAATGTCAATCTTCAAGGGATCATAGCATGGCTTTGGAGAATCACAGACAGTGTAAAAGTTGGATGGCTCCAAATTCATAAGTGTGCATTATGAGCACTCCCAAGATGACTTGTCCTGTGATTTTAAGACACATACAACATGTCAAGATATCTAAAAATTAAATACTGGAGCTACCTGCATATCAGGCAATACACAAAAGAAAGTAAATTACAAATCAACATCAAACTGCAGAGCTAGATATCACTGACTTACAACTACTAACCATATTACAGTTGCCTTTTAGGGGGCTGTCCTTTGTTAAGTCAATGAAGGACAATTCTTGCAAATAATTAGAAATATAAAAGCTAGGAGAAGAGATGTAGACCTATCGCAAAAGGATGGCAAGGAAGGGCAAAACAGAGTGATCCTTACTTTTTCCTTTTTCCTTTTTGGTGGGGGAGGGGCTAGCGGATATCAATTTTTACACACATTGGTATTAACTCTCAATAAACACATGATGACTTCTGACACCATAATTTGTAACCATAGCAACGGGTTCTCACCAAACGTGTGTCAAAATGTTTGTAAGGAATGTACCTACAGCTAATGAAAATGTCAGGTGCTCGTAAAAAAAAATGAGAAAAACCTTCATGGGGGGTGGGGTGGGGTTGGCATCCACCCAGTCATAGGTGGTTTTAATTAGCCATACTGAAATAAAAATGCATGTGTTTCACCTTTTTCCATTGTAAAATGCACAGAATGTCGACAAATAACAGCAAATTGTTTAATTATGTCATATTCTACATGTCTAGCATGCATAAAAATTTTCACCTTCTGCCGTTTTAGATCACTTGTCATTTTGAATGAAATCTAAGATGGCTGCCATCTTGCCCATCTTTTCCCTGCATGTTGGATGATGTAACAGGCCCCCAGCAGAGCCACAACCCATAATAAAATTATACACTCTATCTGGTAGAGCACATCACAGGCTATCCAACAAAGGTGAAATCTCTTCGGAATATTGTAACAAAATCAAAAAAACTTGGGGAAGGTGTCCCATCAATGACCCCCCCCCCCCCCGGCGTTTGTACCATGCTGGGGGTGTGACGTTGCTTGTACCACTGGACGAAAAAATAGATTTGAACAGCTTTACAACTGAAGTAAATATGATGCAAATTTAGGGTTCTAAATTTGACCGAAATACGCTCTGGAGGCAATGATAATGTAAAAGCAGATATTTGTTTTCGCTGAATTTGCGCGCAAATGCGAAGTAAATATCACATCTACTCCACATTTGCTTCATTTTTGATACCTCCATAAATCAACATCTTTGTCATACATTTGCTTCAGATTTGCTCTCTGTGCAAAGACATTACGTTTGCTATCAGCGTAAATCTAAAGGGAAACACGGTGAAAACATATTTGTTTGCATCATTGTTTTACCGCATTTACCAAAGCTACAAATAAAAACATTTGTTTGTGTTATACTCATAGTTTGCTGCAGGCGCAAATATGTCCCTTTACACTTAATTTATATTACTATTAAATCAACAAATTTAAGTGCATTATCTCACATTTGCTATCGGTACAAATATGGTCGCATAGACATCAATTCAGGAAATTTGCCTTTTGAAGCGAGTAAAACCGTTTTTAGGTCACTGTCTAGCCAAAACGAAACGAAACTGTCCAAAACATCGTTTACAAGTCGACCAATAGACTAGCTTTCGCTCCTGATGACAAATTACAATTTTCCCTGCCCCCTCATCTTTTACCTTTCGCTTTCTATCCTTCCGGCTTCTTTCGCTTTGATTTCCCCGTTTTTGTTTCTTTTGTTGAGAATTTACTAGGCTTCCTTTTGTGTGAAAAGATTTTGCAAAAAGCCCGAGGATCTTGAATTTTTTGGACGGAAGTACGAATGGGTAGTGGGACCAGATTTTCATTGGAATTTTCTGGTTAAAAATACATGGTTTGTTGCGTTTTCTCTGCCCTGTATCACTTAATTGCGCTCATTTGGGGTATGGCTTGAAACATCTCATCACAAGTTTGTCGTCAAAGTTTTCTACGCTCGATAAAACTGATGGCGTCACAAGTGCTACAAGGGACGTGTTTAAACAAGGGCGGTTCAGGGGTAAATGTGTTAACCGAATAATAAACGGGGAAATCTGCCGGTGAAGTCCATCAGCAAAAATAATCCTTAAAAATGTCTTAACTTTTTCATACCCCTCCTTCCAACTTAATTTCAGACAACTTAAATAGGGTGTAAAAATGAAGTCAGATGCTCTTATAACAGCCCATGTTCGATAATTTTCACCTGGCAAAGTTGTTCTCTTTTTATTAAATCAAGTCTTGTGGAAATTTAAAGACAAAAGAATCATGGCAAATTTGCAATTAGTGACAAAAGAACGTGGGCTATTATGAAGTGCGAATAGCGAAGACACGTCATGGGGTGGATAAAGATCCCCCTAAAAGCATTTAATTTTATTTCAAGGATTTTGGATTAAATACAAAGATCGTTTCTGCTGTAAACGGACTTTCGTTTTTGAGCCTCTAATTATTAGAATGCCATTTACATGTTTGTGCATACATTGTATTTGTTTTTGGGCTGCTGTAATATCTTATCAAATAGGGTATGCTAAAAACCAGTGGAATTATTCACTTTCTTATTCATACTATCTACAAGTGGGAGAAACGATAACTGATGATTCCAGTATTGCACCCTGAATCACTTGCAGACCAAAACACTTTTCACAATTGAAAACAGTGACCTCATCAACTCAAGTCATTACATCTCATCACACTACTATTTCAATTTAGTCAAATGATGTCATTGTCTTGTAGGCAATATATAAAAGGCAATAGAACCAAAATCCACTATATTTTCTGGTCCAGAGCTTTTCTTTGAAATGAAGAGAAAGGGGCTCGATTTAAAAACTGCATTTACTGTAGCAATAACATCATGATTTGATAGTCAACCATGAACGGGGAAAGGTTTTAGTATTTTAAAGCCATTATTGATTCACCCTACAGAGTAGGCTTCTGCTAACTTAACAGATGAAACATCTGTCCTGTCCCGTTTCCGGTGTGCTGCCTAAAGATGAAACATCTGGGCAACTACAAGCTTCCACCTACTCTGCAATTTGAAACTATGACTTATAAATTGAAATTCAGACCTTACATATTTGCTGTTGCGCACATACTACTCCTCAACACTTTAAGAGTTTGGAAAAGGGGTCATTTCAAAAAGGAGCCCTAGGAACAAAACCAGACACAGTGATTTTGGTTTCCATTTGCACTCATGATTACTAGTCAGCACTCAAGGGACATGTTTAAACAAGGGTGGTTACGGGCATTTCAGCGGTGAATGTGTTAACTGAATAAGAAATGGGGAGATCGGCCGGTGAAGTACCCATCAGCAAAAATAATCCTTAAAAATGTCGTAACTTTTTTATACCCCTCCTTCCAACTTAATTTCAGACAACTTAAATAGGGTGTAAAACTGAAGTCAGTTGCTCCTATAACAGCCCATGTTCAATAATTTTCACCTGGCACAAAGTTGTTCTCTTTTTTTTAAATCAGGTCTGGTGGAAATTTAAAGACAAAAGAATCTTGGCAAATTTGCAATTAGTGACAAAAGAACGCGGGCTATTATGAAGTGCGAATAGTGAAGACACGTCATGGGGTGGATAAAGATCCCCCCTAAAAGCATTTAATTTTATTTCAAGGACTTTGGATTAAATATAAAGATCATTTCTGCTGTAAATGGACTTTCGTTTTTGAGTCTCTAATTATTAGAATGCCATTTACATGTTTGTGCACACATTGTATTTGTTTTTGGGCTGCTGTAATATCTTATCAAATAGGGTATGCTAAAAACCAGTGGAATTATTCACTTTCTTATTCATACTATTTAGCCCTAAAAGTGGGAGAAACGATAACTGATGATTCCAGTATTGCACCCTGAATCACTTGCAGACCGAAACACTTTACTAGTATATCAAGAGTCAGACAAATACCACCTGATTCTCAGAGGTTTATTTTCGAATTTTAAACCCCCCACCATAATTAACAAGCTCCCTTTGCTCGCTTGTTTATTATGGTGGGGGGTTTAAAATTCGAAAATAAACGGCTGAGAATCAGGTAGTATTTGTCTGACTCTTGATATACTACTTAATAACCGAAATAAACCACCCAGCATAAAAAAAGAAGAAAAGATTAAAACGAAACATCTCCTGCTATTTTAAAAAATTCTTTTCAATTGAATAAACACAAACCATGTATCATATCAAAAGTTTCTCAATTAGAGCATTACATATCTTACCATGGAAACAAGGCAACAAACATCTGAATGGAAAGAGATACACAATGAGCTTTTAAAACAACCTTTCTGTCATATCAGGTAGCAACTTGTGCGTATAATAATATGTTTAGAATATAAAAACTGCCGCTGGGAAGGGCTTTGTTACCCCTGTTTAATGCAAGGAATCAAACATAAACCGTTGTACACACCTCCGATCGAGAATTTATCTTTAGTAAAGTTATGCTCTGAAAATTACGATTGGCACAACGTATATAACGAATTAGTAAGGGATTGGTTATCCTCGATGTGCTTTTGTGGAGTGCCAACCACCCAGTACATAAAAAAAGAAGAAAATATTAAAACGAAACATAACCGAACACGAATGAAAAAAAAAAAATTTTTTTTCACTGATGAAAAATTTTTTTTTTCACTGAAGAAGTTTATTATAATCATTAATTTATTTTTTTAATCTATAAACAAAATATTCATTTCCTTCATCAGACATTTCTATACCCATTTTTTTAACAAATCGATAAGGATAATATACAAGATCTTCAACAAGACGTTTTGGGGCCCATACACGAAAATCATCACTATCTTTTGCTTTTAAAGTTAAAATAGCTGAATCCCCAAATTTACCTTTTCGGTGTGTAACGTTTTTTATTCTGTATATTCCATCAGAAATATCTCTCCATTTTAAAATTTCAATAATTTCAAAACTTTCTTCTGTTGGCCATTCTTCTTCAACAGAGAAAACTGGTGTATCAAATAACACATCTTTTGATAGGAAATCTTCTTGTGAGATCGTGTGTTGATCTGTGTAGACATCCATTGTAATATACAATTGGTATACATTTGTTTAATAGCATGTACTTTTCTGCTCGACCTAAATTAAACCACCCAGCGCACAAAAAAAAGAAGAAAACTAGATAAACACAAAAAAAAAGCAAAGGAAAATGATGACAATGACACAATGAATATACATATTTTAATAAGGATTTTTATTGAAAATATAAACAAACTAAAGTTATACAAAAATAGAAAGTTACAGTCTCTTGACAACGGCGGTCATAAAATGACCGCGGTTTCCAAGGAGATTCAGCCTCTTGACAACGGCGGACATAAAATGACCGCGGTTTCCAAGGAAATTCAGCCTCTTGACAACGGCGGTTTCCAAGGAAATTCAGCCTCTTGACAACGGCGGTCATAAAATGACCGCGGTTTCTAAGGAGATTAAACATTAGTCCTGAAATTTTCAAAGTTACAGTTTCTTGGTTAACTGAAACCAGACACAGTTTTTTTTCGTGTTTGAACGACTTGTTGCCAATAGGATTGGTATTCAGGCACTTCCAAAACTTTACGGATTTGCGAGACTTGATGTAGGTTTTTTAGGCTTTTCATTTTTGAAGTACACACTTGCTACCAGCGATCCTTCAGCTTCCCTTTTGTAAAGGAAGTTTTCAAGAAAATGTTTTCATTTCATCATGATAGCTGATATACATTTGAAGTATTGCCTTCTGCTCCTCGGAGATGCCTGAAGTTTGTGCACATTGATCAGTGGTTTTCAATGCCTAAAAAAAAATTCAAATCGCAAGAGTCGTCCCATTCTATGTTTGTTTCCAAATGATATAAAATGGGGTGATGTCAGTTTTTCAAGTCGCGGCCACCTTACGTTCAGTTACGACCAGTTACGACCAGTTGAGGCTTGTGAAAACGGCGGGTGATACATTTCGGGAACTTTCTTTCGATTCAGAACAGTAGAGTTTTATTCGCGAAAGTCCCGGCAATGATGAAAGAAAAACAGATTTAGATGTGAAGTCATGATTCGAAAGATCAAGAATGTTCGTCACAGAGTTGAACTGGATGTTTCTCGGGTTCATTGCTGTATTAGGATTTTTTTATAGGTCGTTTTAGATGATTCTATTTACATAACCTTGATAATATGATGACTTATTTTCCAAGGGAAAGTCCCCTGTTGTCTCATAAAGAGGTCGTTCTTGATGATTCTATTTACATAACCTTGACAATGTGATGACTCATTTCCTAGGGAAAGTCCCGCGACCACCGGCTATGTTTTTAAGGTATCATGGTACCCCAAAATTGACCATGTTTTCGAAAAATACACTTCTGTCATTTTCAGATAGATAGTATTCAAACCTCTCTTTTACAAAAAGTTTCAGAAAAAAAGATTGTTTCTCCGCAAAGTTATGGACGAAAAAAGATTTGTGGCATTAATTTTCTCTAATCATGTGTTGACAGTCACCTGTCAACAACGCTGAAAATAGCATGTGACATAACAGGGCCCCGATGTTTTGACACGCAATCGATTGCGTAGCAGTTCCCGCTTATTTCGAGTGTGTCTACAAAGTGGCTTCGATCATATCTGTGAAAGAGAGAGAGAGAGAAACGATCGAGCGTTGAGGAATTACTCTCGCTTCCTGACTCCTCACTTGTCAGTGTGATAAGCTTCGACTGCCAGCTCGCTTTTGGTAACGCGAACGGCGAAAAACAATCCATCCATTCAAATTCCACAACATTTCTACAAAGCCAGATGTATCAAAGAATCAACTTGGCGCAAAAGACGGCATGTCCAGGAAAGTACGGAATTTGTCTCCGGTAATAAAGAAGTTTATTTTTTTCCCAATTGCTTGCATTTCTGGCAGGATGTTCTCTCTTAGATCTTGAGCCGAACACGTGGCGGCTTCTTCGCAGATTTCAATGTGCTTTCCTTTCGCCTTTCCTTTCGTCTTTCAGGGCCCGGCAGCTTGGGTAGTCTTACCCAGCTCAAATGATGATGCCTTCGGCATTTTACAGCCGACGTGATATTATGACTTTAAAATTTCCGTTTATTGCGTTTGAAGACCCTTTGAACGGCACTCGTACTCAACGAAAGTCGCTTTCCAACATAAAAACACGCAGAATTTGACACCATTCTTGTCGGCATGTTTGTGCTATTGTTGTAAGGCGGTAACAGTTGAGCCTCCCCTCTGTCAACCGCAGGTAATTATCCTGACACCTAGGTGTTTTAATCTCCTCAGACCGGAAAAAGTTTCCAAATCATATTTTGGCTTTTTTCTCGAAACTAATTTTTCAAGAAATTGGGCGCACATTTTAAGTTCGCGTTCAGCGAGTTTTCAACCATTTTAGCTCAAATTTGGCGACAATGTTGCCACATAATTTGACACCAAAACCGTGTCTACGAATTTTATTTTTTGCTTTCATTCAAAAGTTATGAGCCCTAAAAGAAAGAGGAGAGGTGTTTCTTCGAACTTCAAAGTTTAACTGAGTGCAGAAAATAAACCAGGCCAGATACAAAAATTCCGAGACACGGTTTTTGAGACAAAGGTGTGAAGAATTCGGCGCGATGTTCGTCTTTCTCTCCAGATCATTCTCGACTGGAGCGGAACCGATTTTGTGAACAATGTACTTTTTAAAAACGTAGCCTCTATTTTCGACACAGTTGTCTTTTTTCTTTATCTAAATACGTTTTCGTAATCTCCAATTATTAAGCTTTCAGAAAATATATAGTTTGTCAGGGTCCTTGTGAAACGCCTGACGCTCAAACGGTGAAAACGCAATGTTGTCATTTGGGGTACCCTGATACCTTAATGCATTGAAGTGTGGTATGTAAATTTATCTGTTTTATTTTTGTGGAACAATATCTTGTCCTGAAATGTGGTAGCCATCTTCATCACGAGTTGGTAACAATATTTTTGAAACACACTCACGAGTGATAAAGCGTATTTGCTTTATTTCCGGGGGCGTGAGAAGTTCAATTAAGTAATAGTAAATAGCTTGCAAAGTTGTAATCATTTCGAAAGATATATAATGACTTTGAAAATCTATAATTGAGTGAATTTTTTTTCATACTTTCTTTGAACAGATAGTGGAATTTCCATACAATGATCAGTAACGAAATTATCTATCATTTTCAATCTTTCAAGAAAGACCCTCTCATCGAAAGCTTCACCTCTGAGGTAAGAGGGAATCTCATCAAGTATTTTTTGGTATTCGACACGGGCAAAATTTGCTTGTTCTGTTTTCTTATTGTATTTCTTAAGGCTAGCGACTGCTTTCAAAGTAAGACCAACACCAGTTAAAGTTGCCATGACAACTGGGTTCAACGTAATTCCTCCGGCTACTGCGGCACTAATAATTAACTTGCCAGCTGAAAGATTACAAACAAAATTTTTTCTTCGAAAACCTCTATGCAACTTTTCATAGCCATAATGTTTCTTATGGTAATAACCATATAAATCTTTCAGAATTTTAACTTTCTCTTTAGAAAGTGTCTGATCGATATGGTTGAATTCGAAAATGTCTCGCATTGTGATATATTATAAATGAAAATTTTTTGTGGAAAGTTATCACGCACTTGTTTGATACTCGATACGAAGTATAATTGCGTTGTAACTTTTCCAAATATCATCATTCATATTTAGTTCAAAAGCCAAAATCCCGGACGAAGGCATTTGGCATTTGGGTTTATCGTCTGATACCACCCACTTTTTTCTGAGGTAAAAATACTTGAAGAGCTTAGAGTTCCAGTAAAAAAATTCCGTAAAGATGTTTTGAGTTTTAAAGATATTTTTTTGTGTTTATGTACAGTGACATGAGAATCCGAAGAAGTGGTTGGACGCGTACAATATATATCAATATTTTTCAGAATCGCTTCACCCGGCAATGAAATTATTTCGGCACCATTTAAAACAAAATTTTTGTCCCCTTTTGTCGAATTTAAAAAACTGTTTATGTGGTGAATGGAAGAGCGTAGTTGGTGTCCGTTTAAAGATAAATCTGTTTCCATTACCATTTTTCCATTTTCAATAACAAAAGCTGTGTCATAGACACTTGGATTAACGTTTGAAATTGTTTCTTTAACACCATAAACGATTAGATGACCAATTGTTAAAAATCATGGATTACTAACTCTACCGTGCAGATCGAGATATAGGTGTTGTGGGGGTGAGCTACCCCATCTGTGAAAATTGATAACTGTTTTGGTATACTTCTCAAATGTTTTTGTTGCATAATTAGAAATTGAAATCGTCGTAGCTTGCACTGTCACACTTATCTCATTCATTTCCGGCGGAAACCATTCAACAACCATTGTGTAATAACCGACCGGAAGTTTATATAAGTTAAAACCGAGGCGCGACTGGTACTGGTTGGGTGAGCCTTTTTCAAACAAGAGTTGAAGTTGGTAAGCTTTTTTATTAATTTGATGTGGAGAATTGGGAAAATCGTTAATACCCAAAACCACGATATTGTTTTCACTCGAAGATTCATCAGCGTTTTCCATCAAGTATCTGAAGGCGTCCCTTTTTTGTCCCGAGTTAATGATCTGAGATTCATGAAGTTTTTGAGTTACCTTTGTCAGATCACCGTGGACAGGATAAGGGTTGCTTTTTAATCGCAAAATATCGTACTTATTTTGCATGTCAATATTAGCAGAACCGCCGGCACTACCCTGAGATCCACGATCACCTTTTTCACCTTTATCACCTTTATCACCTTTATCGCCTTTGTCGCCTTTTAAACCTTGTGCTCCTTGTGCCCCCTCCTGACCTTAAGGTCCAGCGGACCCTTTTTCACCTCTTGGACCATTAGGACCTTGTGGTCCTGCTGGGCCTTTATCACCCTTCGGTCCAGGAGGACCCTCAGGGCCAGGAGGACCACCTGGGCCAGGAGGACCAACTTTTCCACTTTCACTCGTCGTAGTTTGGCTTGTTCCACCTATTTGACTGTTAATATACCCCATTATATATCTTCATCAAAAATTTTTTAAATTGATTTTCGGGGTTTGTCATAGTAAAAGAAAGAATACTTTTCATCGGTAGCGCGATCTAAAGCGTCATGATCCACACCTATCTCGTCTGCAATTCGTTTGTTTTCTCTTGGAAGAAATCTGAAAATACAAAAATGGCTGCAGTTATCACGGATGTTTTTCGGCACCTTGTAAAAAGTTTGAGTGAGGTAAATAACGCAGCAGTTTCTGTGCCGCCCGTTGATAAAATAATTAATGATGCTGTTTTGGTTGTTTTCACAAACAAGATCATCAAAAACAACTATTTTTTGGTTGTCCGTCGGAAGTTCTTCGAGAGGAATGATTTCATCACCATGAGCCTCAATAACATCATAACCAACCTCGGGGTTGATTTTTTCAGCAAATTCCTGCAAAAGATTCTGATATTTGTTCTGGTGCAGGTTTTTTGAAAACAGGTAAATTTTATCAAACTCTAACAGCTCATAAAGCATATGCAGTAATATGTTTGTTTTACCAGAATTACTGGGTCCACAAATTAACATCCGAAAAACATCTGCTGGCATGCAAGGGTGGCCTTGTTTGTATTTAAATCTTGGAAGAACCTTGGTCATAATTTGGAATCTTCATTTTTTTTTCGCTTCTTTATATTCACGCTGGAAATATGTCAGTAAAAAAATGGCAACAATTGGCTGAAGAAAAAACGCTGTTGGATAAACAAACAGAAGAAATTAACCAAAAATTCAGAATGGATAAAATAAAGAAAGAGTTTGGTCAGCTTTCAGGAGAAGAACTTTTTAAACCAATCACAAAAAGGCTTCATAAAAAGAGCAGCACCACTGTGGAAGAAGAAGAAGAGGAGGAGCAGGAAGTTCCTGATTACACAATGGATGAATTTGACGACATCAACCCGTTTGGTGATGAATTCAGACCGGATGCACCAACACCAGCACCATCACCAACACCACCACCATCACCACCACCACCCTCATATCAAGAAGTTGTTGATGATGATGATAATAATTTTCCACCACCACCACCCCCGCTGATGGAAGAAAAAAAATCCACACGTAAAGAGTGGGGGGCGCCGGAACCGGTTAAAAAAGAATATCCCCATGAATCAATCCTATTGCAAACAGTCAATCAAATTATCACGAAATCTGGAAATGACCCCAATTACAAAGTAAAAAGTAAAAAATCTCCATTATATGGTTATTCAATAGAGGAAATCAAAAAAGTAAGAGATGGAATTTATGCGAAAAGAGGGGTAACAAAAACAGCTTTTGAGAAACAGTTACAGGCGGGGAAGTATAGACTGAAGTCCACTCCCCCACAAGAAAAAAGAGAAAGGCCTCTAACGCCTTTGGAAAAAGCTGTCATAAGCCGAAGACCTTGTTTTGAACTTTCTGACAATGAAGATGACTCTTATGAACAGGATTGGGAAGCTGAAGGAAGTGGCATCGCTGATGAAGCTGAAAAATTGATCGACCAACTTCATTTGAGCTTAGGATCAATAAAAGCAGGAAACAACTCGAAAAAACTTAAAAATCAGGTATTATATCTGCTTGATTCACTAGTTGAACTCGGCACAATCAATAAAAAGCAAAAGAAAAACATTATTTCTGATTATATACACCAATAATGAGCTTTGACATACTGCTTGACTCGAGCCTCGCAAAACTAGAAAGAGGTGGAGAACGGAATGTTTCACACGATTTCACAGTGGGGTTTAATCCTCCGATCGAATTGGGTTCAGAAAACTATAAAGCTGCGCTGAACAGACTTATCGCAATGAGTTACTCATGGAACAACATCGATTCTCGTTATGATAATAAGAAAACTCGCTGGAAGAAAAAAACGGAACAAGCGTGGAAAACCTTAACTTTCCCGAATGGAATGTATGATTACAAAAGAATCAACACATTCATTCAGCAACATACCGGTAAAGTGGACCCAACAAAAAAAGACAGTGATTACATTTTCACCATATATTTCGATATGTCAATTTATAGGGTTGTGACTTTGATACATAACGATTATGAGCTTGACTTGTCTCAAGGAAATTTTGGTGAATTGCTTGGTTATGGTAAAAGTACCTTGAGAGGAGATGTTGTCGGAAGGAAAGTTCCAAATATCACAAGAGGTGTTGATTGGGTTTATTTGCACTGCGACCTTATCACACGCCGAACAAACAATGTTCCAAGCGATGTGTTATACAATTTCTCAACAGCAGATCTTCGGGTTAGCTATCCATTTCGTAAAGAGCCGCGTCGACTTGAGTGGCAACCTGTGAATAAAAGTTTTATTGATGAAATAAGGGTTTGGGTGACAGATGGAAGAAACAATATCCTGGACCTCAACGGGACAGACATTGCAATTAGCTTGATGATTGAAAAAGAGTAAAGTTTTTGTCGGTATAAATATACAATCATGAATCATCCGAGCGAGTGGGCAAGATTCTTTGACGAAAACACAGGAAGTTATCGATACACAAAGGGTCGGGTGTGATCCGTGACACCTTCATGACCATCGGTAAAGTATTCAAAGACAATGTAAAGAACGTGGCAAAGAAAACTGCCGAAAAAGCCACAAAAACAATCGTTGAAAAAGCGGGTCAGAGAGTTGGTGAACTTGCTGTTGAAAAAGGTTCGAAACAAATACGAAAAATACTGCAAGAGCGAAAAAAACAAAAACCGTTGTCTCAGGGTGCAAAAAAGAAACTTACAAATATTTTGCAAAAACAAACGCCAAAAAAATCAGACGCTCTTGTAAAATTAAATCAAATTTTAGCAAACGAAATTTAATGAAAGAAAATTTTTTCTCTTAATATATAAACCATCGTCAACATGTTCAGAAGTCAACCATACCTCGAGAACACTACATACGTTCAAATTAATTTAGACACCCAGCTTTCCTTTCCTGGGAATAACCAATTTCAAACAAAGAGGGGCCACAAATTTACCGTAAGAGACCGGGACAATTATTATGACTGGTACAACGCTTATTTCCGCGTCGATTTCAAGTTTGAAGCTAAAGCAAACGGAGCCGACATTGGTGCTGACACTGAATCAGCTCCTATCAATGGTTCTTTCTCATTAATCAAAAGTTTGAAACTAAGTTCAGCGGGAAAAAAACTGTACGAGGCGGACAATATCCACAAAGGTATTTTCATCAAAAATCTGCTTGATTTTTCAGACGATTTTTCGAGAAGCGTGGCAAAAAAACAGTTTTGGTATCTTGATAATGACGCCACCACAGCGACTGATAATAATGCGACGAACCTTGGAATGCGGGCAAGGGCGCTTCTTTCACATGGAGGTTTGATAGTTCAGACGATTATCCCTTTGAACAGATACTCCTTCTTCGAAGGTCTTTCCGACAAGCTGCTGCCGCCGTTACAACTTGAGTTTGAAGTTGAACTTCAAAATGACCAAGAAATGATTTTCCAAAACGATGGAACAGCTCGAAGAATTGTTGTCCGTAAATTGGAGTTGTGGGTCCCACAATTACATTTAACTGGTAAAGGACAGACCCTGGCCAATGAAAATTTCTTGAAACCAACCCAATGGAAATACCTGAATGAAAATTTGCACAGCAGCGGCTCTCAAAGGGATGCGAATGGTACGTGGTTGATTACACCTGGAGTCAAAGATCCCAAACATGTTTTTGTATTCTTACAACAAACTCGGAAACAAAATGCTTATACACAAAACCCTTATATCTTTGACACATTTGATATCGATGGTGATGCCTCAGCAAGATTGGACACTTGCCGCCTTCAGTACGGTACAAAATTTTACCCTGAGCTTGATTACGATCATGATTTTAAAATAAGAATTTTGAATGATTTGATCAATTTCCGATACAGAAAGAACGACTACAACACTGGTGTTCAGTTGCAGCTTGCTAATTTTGAGAAGTTGTACCCAATTATCTATTTTGACCTACGAAACACCAAAGAAAGTGTGACAGGGGACTCGAAAAAGCTCGAATTCCATTACAGACTAAATGAAGCCGCTAACGCTCAAGATTATACGATCTTCGCCTTGGTTTTGAATGAAAAAGAATTCGTGCTGAAGCAAATTGGTAACGAGCTTGTCGCCGTCTAGGCAAATGAAAAAAAATTCTAAATATAATATATACACAATGAGCACAACTTATCATCCATATAAAATCGCACTAACTGATGGTCAGAAAAAGAAACTTCAAAAAGCTTATGTTTCGAAGACAGCTGTTACTCTGAGAGTTAAACCAGGCCAAACTGGGCGCGGTGACGAACTTCTTCTCACTACTACTCAAATTTCGCGACTGAAGAAAACCTCAGCGGCAGGGAAAGGAATGGAAATAAAATTAAGTCAGACCCAGATTCAAAATACTGCGCAGCGTGGTGGAAGTTTGTTTTCTGCTATGTTAGGTTTGGCACGGCCTTTGATAAAGCCAGCTCTTGGGGCATTAGCAAGCGCAGGTTTGAGTTTCGGTGCTGAAAAGGTGCTGAAAAAAATATTCGGAAAGGGTTTTGGGCCGAAGGAAATTGAGCTTTATAAACTTGTCCAGCGAATGACTCCTACCCAGAAAAAAGAGGCAGAACAGTATCTTGTTGGAAAAGGTTTAGTAAAAGGAGGTTCACAATACGGCGGCTTCCTTGGTATGTTGGCGTCTATCGGAGTACCTTTGGCCCTTGATTTCGTCCGAAAAATAATCGGAAAAGGTATGCAAACGCAACCACCACCCTCACGACAACGACGATCACCACCCCTCCCTCCATCTCCTAAAGGTAAAGGAATGCAAATTCAACCTCCACCTTTTTTTGGAACTTGGGATGATTATTATCGTTTAAAAAAAAATGAAATTTGAAGATAAACCTCTATCCAACATTGACCTGAGAAAATGGTGCAACTTTTTACGAATTCCAATAAAAGGTATTTTTAGCAGAAATGAAACAAAACCTTTGTTTCATTCTCCATGCATTATCAACTTGGATGATTTCGGAAGTTTGGGAACTCACTGGGTATGTTGTTGGCCAAAAGGAAAAGGTCTTTGCGAGTATTTCGATTCATTTGGCTTTCCACCACCTTTGGAATGGGAACAAGAGATGTCAATGCATGGGATGAAATATTTTTTCAGAAATGATAATCAAATTGAATGGGAACAAAGTGTGAGATGTGGTTATTACTGCCTTCTCTTTTTAAACGAAAGAAATAAAGGAACAAGTTTTGCCGATATTTTGAAAATGTTCTCCAACGATTTACTTCAAAACGAGGAAATAGTGAAAAATTATTTTTCTTAAAATATATATACAATGGAAGTGTACTGTGTGAAAGAAAAGCGGCACACGCCCAGTGTGCAGGGAAGTGAAAAGGTTGTAATCACAAAGAACAATCGAAAACTCTTAAAAGCAAAATGCGCTAGTTGCGGAATAACAAAAACACATTTTGTGCCGGGAAACTAGGTGAGCCCTCCCGCGCGGAGGGCAGTGGTATTGATATACATGCAGCAATAGGAAAATTTCCGAAACCAAAAAAAGGTTGGACATTACCAGGGCATAATTTTACAGGGCCATACAATCCTCTTGAAAAGCAGGTGAAATACGATCCAGAAACTGGAGAAATCTTGGAAATATATCAACCACCAACAGGTGCAACAGATGCGATTGCTATGCAACAGGATGTTGATTATGATGTTTGTTCCAACCGTGAAAAAAAATACGGTGAAAATCTCAAAAAATGCAAACACAAAGCGGATAAAAAAATGGTGAAGTTTCTTGACGCAGTTCCCTCACAAACAAAGGCAGTGGGGTCATGCGCCTGCAAGAATTGCAATCAATGCTAAACAAAAGTTATGGGTTGGGTTTGAAACAACAAAAAGGGACTGGTGTTTTGGATAAACCATTGGAAGTAGTGAAATTTGCTGAAACTTTGACAAAGAAAATGATTCCTTCCACAAAACATGTATTCGATCGGTATTGGTCAGGTGATATTGCGAAAAACAGGCAAATATGAAAATGTTTATGAAGAACCTTGATTGGTTTTCAACCACCATTTATCAAACTCCTGTTTTGCACGCCGCCTGCTTGCTAAGGTTTTAGGAAGGTGATGAGAAATAGATTCCATAATTTCTTTTTTGTTGGGCCAGCATTCAGAAGGTACTATTTCAAAATAATTGTACAGAAAACAGGGGTAGTTCACTGACTTGCCGGTTATTCCCTGAAATTGAGCAATAACCTTACTTAGAAAAGCGACCTCGCTGGAAGAAAACATTTTGTCAATGTTACATTTCCGTAAAACATCTTTTAAATGAGCATAATTCGTTGGAAGAGCAGTGGAACTTATTCCCCGAGTTTCTTCTTGGAACTGTTTATAATCATCACATTCAAACACTCTACAACATTTTGGACATTCACGACAGAACTCATTCACCACATAAACTAGTTGCTCCTTGCATGAAGGACAAAGATTAATCCTATTTGATAACAGGCGTATTTCATTTCTTTTTTGCAACATTTCTTGTATCTCTTTTGACGAAATTTTCACACCTTGCAAACAACCAAATGGGTCGTCCATTTTTTATTGTGTATGGTATACAATGAGCGCGCGCATTTTCAATAGGTTGTCAAAAATTTATTACAGCCCGCAAGGGTATTGGAAAGGGTTTGCAGCAATTAAAAAATTAGCCCAGGCAGCGAAAGTCTCGGAAGATGTGGCACAAAACTGGTTGATGAAGCAAGCTCTTTGGCAGGTTTATTTACCAGCCCCACGGTACATTCCAAGACCGAAATTTGATGTTCCTGTTCCAAACAAAGTTCACCAAGCCGATCTTCTGTATCTCCCACACGATCGCCCCCCACGCTCCCGTAAAACTTTTAAATATGCTCTCACAGTGGTAGATGTGGCCTCTCGAGACAAAGAGGCCGAACCATTAACCACAAAAGAGGCTAAAGAAGTTGCAACTGCTCTGGAACGAATTTATAGTCGTGGTCCTTTGAAGTGGCCGAAACTGCTTCAAGTCGATCCTGGTCGTGAGTTTATGGGCGCTGTGAATCAACTGCTTTCGAAAAATAACGTCGAGGTCAGACGTGGTCGTGTGGATATTCACCGTGATCAAGCTATCGTTGAAAGATTCAACCGCACCCTGGCTGAACGGCTGTTTGGACACCAATATGGGGTTGAAATGCGACTCCCATACGACAAAAGATCGACTGAATGGGTGGCCCGACTGCCCGCTGTTATTTTAGCTTTGAATAAAGAAGTCACTCGACTGACTGGTCAAAAACCTGTTGATGCCATCAAAAAGAAAACTGTTCCATCCAAATCCTCGACACCTTATTTGAGACCTGTTGGTGTGAACGAAAAAAAGCTCCCCTCCGGTTTAAGTGTTCGCTATCTTTATCAACCCGGTGAACTTGAAGGTGGTCGACGAAGAGCTACCGACCCAATCTGGTCTTTGAATGTTTACGAGATTGAAAAGATTATGATAAAACCAGACGCACCGGTTATCTATTATTTATTTGACGGACCAAAACGTTGGTTTGTCCGCGAAGAGCTTTTGGTTGTCCCTCCAGATACACAACTACCACCGGCAATCTAACAATGAAACTCGATCGGTTCTGTGTGAATACCATCTTCCAATACCCAGCGTTTGTCATAGTAAGCGCTCAACCCCAGCTTCTGCTGTTCGTAAGTGACCATCTGCCTGTCCCGCATCCTGAAACCCCTATTAGTTGCTATGTACTTGCTGCCTTCCAAAGCTTTCTTGAAACGCTGCCATGGGATCTCGTTTTGTTTCTTCGACACCCCTTTTGTGCTAAACTTCTTTTTTTTACCCTCAGATTCGTCGACGAAATAACATTTTGAGCAGAGTGCAATCATTCTGCTGCCTTCACACTCGAGTTTAAAGAGCCCAGGAGTCCGACTGCTCCACTTGTCCCAAGCTAACCACTCTTGCTTTTTTGCCTCAAATTCTGTTTGCAGCTCTGGTTTGACGATGTCTTCCAACTTTTCTGCGCTGATTGCCATGTAATTGCTGTCTGTGTCCATCTGAATCAATTCGAAATCTCTTCTATCAAAATATCTGTCAAGAAAGTCATAATAGAATTCAAGCATTCGAAGTTTAGCCAGTTGATATAGAGCTATTCCTACCTGAAATGGTCTTCTGATTGTAATCCGAGGCTTTCGGCTTTCCAGCTCATACGCCTGCCCGATCTCGTCAAGATCACTAAAATATGCGCTTCGCAAGGCTCTGTCGACTACCTT
The DNA here is from genome assembly GCA_964030785.1 of Siderastrea siderea. NCBI lineage: Eukaryota > Metazoa > Cnidaria > Anthozoa > Scleractinia > Rhizangiidae > Siderastrea > Siderastrea siderea. The sequence continues at coordinate 16,670,443 of OZ034976.1, read as the reverse complement.
TTCATCTTTAGTGTAAATGACGTTTGTTTGCCGCTCCAAGGCTTCGATGAGCTTTCCATACCCACTATTTCCTAACAGTTTGAATACCTCAGCCAACAGCGCCTTGCTTTTTTCTTTATCTCCAGTTCTACGAGCTTCAGTAACTTGCTCCACAAACCATGTGAATATTTTTGTTGGTTGGTAGTCAATCGTCCGATAAACATTTGTGATCACTGCTCCATGCTCAAGATACCATCTAAGGAGAGGAGCGTATAATAATATCTTCTTTGCAGACAATGCTCCAACTAACTTCTTTCCGTCTCCGCGGTTCCGCTTCGTTCGTTTTAGGTAGTCAAGCATATGTTGAGGAATAGCTTCAACAGGCACCTTTTTGTTGTAGAAGTATGGACACATTTCCTCAAACTTTGGGTGTAAGTGCTCAGGAATCTCTATATCAACTTCTGCAAATCCGAACCATTTTTCTTCTTTGAGCCTTTGTGTTAGTATGGGAGCGGCGGCTTCGCTATTGTAATGCACGACCCTTCCGTTTCCACAAGGCATGTCTCTAAGCATGGTTGACAAATACAAAGCATTGGCGTCGTAACCCACTATATTTTTGCAAAAACGGGGTTCCGCTATTCGATGAGACCTTATCTTCGTGATTCCAACTTCATGGTATCTTGTGAAAACAAGACTGGGGCCACCGACAACAGCTTCTTTCAACATCTCATACGCTTCTTTGCACGGACTGTAAAGATCCGCGCCCCTCTCAACACATCCGCGGAGTAAGTAATGTAAACTAACACCTAGGATACTTACAGCATTATTCAAAATATCGATTCCTTTATCGGTGTAGAAAGCACGCATCTTTTCCAGTGCCTCGAGACCAGGAGCTACATCGAGATTATTGTAGTAACGTAGCCAGTCTGCGAAGGTACACATCCCCTTTTCTTTGAACAGACGCTGGCACCCATCCCATTCATTTCGCGTGAGAACATAACCACCCTTCAGCTTCGAATACCAATCCTCATATTTCGGAAGTCCGCGAAAATCAAGTTTTTCAGGTGTGTCAAACCATTCATACGGAAACCACGATTTAACAGTTTCGCATTCGTAGGCTAACACCCATTTTTCATAACTCGTACCCGGACTTAAGTAGTTTATGATATCGAGAAAGCGAAAGTTTTTAGTCAAAATGAACATGATTTTGTTTCCATTTTTTGCAACTCTTACTTTACCAGTTGTATCAGATAAACGTTCCGCGAAATGTTCTCTTATAAGATTCAAATCATATCGCCCGGGGTTAAACCCAAGAACTGGCACCTGATTACACCATTCTTCTATTTTAAGGCGCTGTGCTTTTGTAAGCATATTCATATCTTCAGGTATGAACGCTGCTCTTACTTGGTCCCGAATGTTTTTCCCACACCTTTCAAGTTCTTCCATAAACTTACGAACCAAATCCGCAGGATCTTTTTCACAGATGTGGGTAGGTTCTTTTTCTAAAGTGTCACCTATGCTAACAGAAATTGGAACGTGTTTGTTTTCGATAGTTAACATACCTGTAGGTTCCTTTCTCTGATTTTTATCTCCGTATGCTTCAAAGTCATACAATATAGCGTATGGATAACTTTGTATTTGAGTCTTTGGTAACTTTATATTTATTTCTCCTACTTCACAAGACCATGCCTCGATTACATGGTAGCCAGCAGCTCGAAGCTTTTGTGTACGTTCAACAGTTGCTTTAAATCTATCTCTCGTGTTTGATCATGATGAGTAATAATTCTATTTCGATCATAACGATAACATTTTCGGCATCCATGCCAGTGACATCCGTGATATTGAAAAACAGTCTTCGTTTCATGGTTGTAACCGTCTACAGGTGCACGCTCAACCCATCTTTCACCTCCATGCCCGCAAGCAGCGTGGTGAATGTGAATTTTACGAAGTGCTGCTTCTTGTTCAAGCCAGCGAAGAGATTCTGAAGAAGATGAATGTTTTGGATAAAAAGCCTTCTCAAAAGCTGTTCGTGGTAATTCAACTTTTTCGGCCGGACATTCAATTACCGTCTTCCCTTGCGCACACGTTTGGGTATGCGGTTGAAGGTTGCAAGCTTTAGTAAATCTTGAACGGCAATGAACACATGCATAAATTTTTGCAAGCTTTGAAATATCTTTTATAATAAAAGCATGCACTTCGTAAATTCCAATTGTCAAAATATTTGTTAACTTAGCTGGTGGTTTCCTTCTAAGATGCCATACCACTTCACCATCCTCCATACGTTCAGGCTCATATACACAAATACCCAACCAATCTTTGAAAATTTGTTTTTTATTAAGATGTTTTTCAACCTCATCAAGTTCATCTAAACATGTTTTCCGGCAATCTTGTGGAGTAGCTATGAGGTTAAAGAAACTCTTAGCAAGTTCCCGTGCTGCCGTTGTATTTCGATCTGGTCTTGAACCTCGGTGAACCGCAATACATCGCCATAAACATAAGTTGTCTTTGAAAGTGTCTAAAGCCAGCATCGAACGGTTATGTGAAAGGTTACGCAACCAATCTGGTAACGCTCCTGTACCTAAAAGCGGTTGACGATCAAGCACAACCTTTACATCAACATTAAAATGGTCTTCAAACACCCATTTTGTGTCAGGTCTGTTTATGTTGTCAGGGTCAAGACGAATTTTTTCCCTCTCATCCAACCATCTTTTTAGCATCAGAAAAACGATCAAACCAAGGCGAACCTTCGGTTGTGTACCACACCATTGACGAATCGTCTTCAATGTTTCGTAACTGATTTGAAAAATAATGTCTTAAGTAGAAAAATGTGTGAACTTTATCTCTTATTTTTTTCATAAAATCTGGTGTAAGATCTTTTTCAAGACCTGTAATGAAGCGCCAGCGGATGTAACGTCGCCCACTTACCTCTTCTCCCTCATATTCGGTAATGTCATATAAATCAAGGATTTCATTCTGATAATTTGTAACATTTCGGATGTTTTCTCGAGAAATTGGATCAAAATTCCTCAAAATTTCTTGTGTTTTTCTCCTCCTTCTACGAGGAGGAGCAGTCGGTTGAAAGGTTTTAGGAAGTAAAGGTTTATCTAAACTCCTCTCCACTTTCTCAGAAATAGGTTCATCCAATATATTCTGAATAGTTTTTCGAACAGCAGGAGCGTCCTCTGCAAGTAATTGCTCTAAAGCTTGTAACGTTGTTGGATCAAGTTCTTTCAAAAGTTCTTCAATGTTTATGTTAAGTACAGACATTGCAACTTGGATATAACAAAGATTCGTGTTTATTCAATTGAAAAGAATTTTTTAAAATAGTAGGAGATGTTTCGTTTTAATCTTTTCTTCTTTTTTTATGCTGGGTGGTTTATTTCGGTTATTAAGTAGTATATCAAGAGTCAGACAAATACTACCTGATTCTCAGCCGTTTATTTTCGAATTTAAACGCTTGTATATGTTTGTGTTTTGTGTATGTGTTTGCTTCGATTGTATTCGTCAGTGTAACTTTGTTGTTTCCTTCCTTTTTATTTTATAGCGACAGTCTAACTATAAGTTGTAATTATTGCGAACCTGTGAATTTCAAATCTGCTTATCAGTTGTTTCTCACGATAAAATTATCGTATGTCAACATTAGCATGTTATGGTCATGTCGACGCAAATGAAAATTAGTATCCTATCTTTAAATGTTAGAGGCTTAAGAAACCAAGTTAAGCGAAGGAGTATTTTTAGATTCCTGAAAGATCAAAACTGTCAGATTTACCTCCTCCAGGAAACATTCTCGGAACAAAAAGATAAACCGATATGGAAGAGTGAGCGGGGAGGTGCTATTTTCTTTTCCCACGGGTCAACCCATAGCAAAGGAGTTTCTATTTTGATAAATCCTTCAATCAAACTGAACGTGGAAGTGACCGGTAAGGATCTTGACGGCAGAATTGTGTCAATTAATTTGATCTACAATTCAGCCAAAATTTCAATCTGTAATATTTATGCTCCGAATGACTCTCAACAACAACAGAAATTCTTGTTAACTTTAAATAGATACCTGATGTCGCATACGGAAATTAGTAATCTTATTGTGGGAGGCGATTGGAACGTTACCCTGCAAGCTAGTGATAAAAAGGGCGGTATTCCTTGGAGACCAACTTTATATCGTGATAAACTTATTGCGATAATGGATGACATTGGCTTAATCGACGTTTTTAGGAGGCTTCATCCAAATGAAAGAAGCTTTACTTATGAGTCCAAATCGCTGGAAGTCAGATCCAGAATTGATTTCTTCCTTGTATCGAAATCAGTGGAAAACTGGGTCGTTAAAACTAATACGAAAGTTTCAAACGCCCCGGATCATAAAGCCGTTGTACTTGATCTTAAAATTCTCAGTGAAAAGCGTGGCCCCGGCTTGCGGAAATTCAATCACTCCCTTGTGGAAGACAATAAATATGTCGAGCTTATAGAAAAAAACTACGCGGCTATACGTGAGAAGTATTCAGATTTGAAAGACGATCGATTAAAATGGGAATTAATTAAAATGGAAATAAGACGTCTCACCATTTCATACTCAAAACACAAAGAAAAACAACGGAGAATTCGAGAAACGGAGCTTCAAAAGCGTTTGGAAGCTTTAGAAATTAAAATCAACAACTGTAATACGGACGAACAGTTAAGCGCTGAAATTGAAGAATATGACAACTTAAAAATCGAACTTCAACGTATTTACGAAGCCAAAGGGAAGGGTGCAATTTTTTCGATCTAAAGTCAGGTGGGTTGAACAAGGTGAAAAACCTACAAAGTATTTCTTTAATTTAGAGAAAAGAAATTTCAACCGTAAAGTAATTACGGAAATAAAACGAGAAGACGGCAAAATACTTGTTGAAGAAGACGAGATAATGAAAGAAATCGAATCCTTCTATGAGAATTTATATGCTTCACATGACGAGGGTAACAATGGGGCCTTTAATGATTTTGTACGTGATCTGCAAACTGTTAAATTAACAGATGAAGAAAGAGAAGACCTAGAAGGTTACATAACAATAGAGGAATGTTCCAAAGACTTAAAAACCTTCCCCGCTGGTAAGTCGCCGGGCGATGATGGTTTCACGGCGGAATTTTACAATTGCTTCTTTGATTTGGTGAGCCGCGACTTAGTAAATAGTTTTAACACCGCATACAATGAAGGAGAGCTGTCGATATCACAACGCAGAGGTGTCATAACTCTTGTGCCCAAAGAGGACTCCTGTTTGTCAGATCTCTCAAATTGGCGACCAATTACTCTCTTAAATTTAGATTATAAGATCGCATCAAAAGTAATAGCAAACCGAATAGAAAGGTTTTTACCAAGGTTAATTCACCCTGACCAAACTGGCTTTGTTAAAGGGCGATACATTGGTCAAAATATTAGGCTAATTAATGATATTATGGAACAGACAAAATTACAAAATATTCCTGGGATATTACTTTTACTTGACTTCCGGAAAGCATTTGACACCATTGAATGGTCCTTTATTCAAAATACTTTAAATCTCCTTAACTTCGGTGAAGGTATTAAACGATGGGTCTCCACTTTTTACACGAGTCCTGAAAGTGCGGTCCTGAACAATGGATTTTCTACAAATTATTTCCAACTGTCAAGAGGAGTGAGGTAGGGCTGCCCCCTGTCGCCATATCTTTTTATCTTAGGAGCGGAAATTTTAGCATACAAGATTCGACAAAACAAGGAAATACAGGGAATCAAAGTCTTCAATTCTGAAGCTAAGATAAGTCAATTTGCAGACGACACGTCATTAATTTGCAACAGTTGCGACTCTACTAAAAAAGCAATCGAAGTGGTGGACGCCTTCGGGAATGTCTCCGGCTTACGATTAAATCCCACTAAAACCAAAGCTTTATGGCTCGGCCCTTGGAGAGAAAAAGAAGAAAAACCATTTGGGTTTAAATGGCCTAAAGAACCGGTTCGAGCATTAGGCATTTTCATATCATACGACGAAAGGCAAAATAATAAAAAGAATTTTCTAGTTAAAATTGACAAATTAGCCTCTAAACTAGAGGTTTGGCAGTCACGTAAGCTTTCTATATTAGGCAGATGCCTAATAACAAAATCCCTTGGTATCCTGCAATTAGTTTACTCTATGTCAATTCTGGATGTTCCTTTGACTTGTATTCCAACTATCAATACAACTATTTTCCAATTCATTTGGAAAAAAAAAGAAAGACAAGATCAAGCGTCAAGTAATGTACCAAAATTATGATAAAGGAGGAATACGTGTTCCAAATGCGGATGTAATGGCCAAATCCCTAAGGCCCGCCTGGATATCAAGGCTTTTTATCTAATCATGAGGAATGGAGCCAGGTTTGGAAAGCAATCCCAAACCACTTTTTCGACATGTACGGTGGTCTAAATTTCTTGTTAAGATGTAACTACGATTCGAGGTTTCTTAAGCAGACCGGTATGCCTCAATTTTACCAAGTAATGCTACAGTGCTTTCATGAATTAAAATCCTCCAACGAAACTGACCTTGGACAGGACTTAGTTTTATTCAACAATAAAGAAATTCTTATACATCGTAAGACTTTTTTCTATAAATCGTGGTTTCAGAAAGGGATTTTCCGAGTTCACGACCTCCTTACGAATAACGGTGCTTTTCTCTCGCATAGTGAATTCACCACAAAATATAACTTAAAATGTAACTTCTTACAGTATTTACAGGTGGTTTCAGCAATATCCAGGCGACTAGTTGAAAAAGCAAAACTAAATTTGGACCCTAAATTTACTTATTTATCAGATGATACTTTCTTTCAGCTATCATCTTCAATAAACATAAATCTTCTGAAATGGAAGAGCAGAGATTACTATTGGCTTTTCATAAACAAAGACAATCCAGAACTCAAGGCGCCTAGGAAATGGGCTCGTGATCTGCAGCCCAACGAAATAGAATTGACCGGCTATTTCAAACATCTAAGAAATATCTGTAAAGAAAACAATTTGAGAGAGTTTTACTTTAAATTTTACACAGAATTATTGTAACAAGAAAGGAACTTTGTTTATATGGAATAGAAAGCGACAGTGCATGCGTGTATGGTCAGGAACCTGACTCAATTGGCCATTCTTTCATCCACTGTCGATGGTCGAAAGAGTTTTTTACAGAAGTTATTAAGTGGTTCAATGAAGAAAATGGCACCTCCTACTCCCCTAACATAATCGAATTACTCTTTGGGAAATTTCCAACGGTAATCACCGCTCCATCAACTATGATGTTAAAAAAGTTTAACTATGCTCTTTTATTTGCTAGATACTATCTTTATAATAACAAGTTAAATTCAAAAGAACTGAGATTGAGGGAATTTATAAAAAAATTAGAATTGAAATATCGCATTGAGAAATTATAATCAATGATAAATTAGGCCTCTAATAAGTCCAGATAAGTTTAAAGGAAGCTATGGCGTATAAAATTACATACATGGTGAAGGTTATGACTTGCACGGTGTCCGCTATATATATATTATACAGTATATATCATCCTTATTGACTAGACGTCGCCAATTTTTGTTGTAATAAATTTTTGTATGTTTTTTCTTTTCTTTTCTTTTTTTTTTATCTGAAACCAATAGTTTAATGGAGCGTAAACCAGTGTAATCTATGTATCTAATATTGTGCGAAATATTGTGATGTATTAGTGTAATGTACCATGTTATCGAAATAAAGATTATTAAAAAAAAAATTAAAAAAAAATATACTACTCACTTTTCACAATTGAAAACAGTGACCTCATCAATGCAAGTCATTACATCTCACTACACTACTATTTTAATTTAGTCAAATGGTGTCATTTTCTTGCAGGCAATAGATAAAAGGCAACAGAACCAAAATCCACTGTATTTTCTGGTCCAGAGCTTTTCTTTAAATGAAGAGAAAGGGGCACGATTTAAAAACTGCATTTACTGTAGCAATAACATCATGATATGATAGTCAACCACGAACGGGAAAAGGTTTTAGTATTTTAAAGCCATTATTGATTCACCCTACAGAGTAGGTTTCTGCTGACTTGACAGATGAAACATCTGTCCTGTCCCATTTCCGGTGCGCTGCCTAAAGATGAAACATCTGGGCAACTACAAGTTTCCACCTACTCTGCAATTTGAAACTTTGACTTATAAATTGAAATTCAGACCTTACATATTTGCTGTTGTGCACATACTACTCCTCAACACTTTAAGAGTTTGGAAAAGGGGTCATTTCAAAAAGGAGCCCTAAGAACAAAACCAGACACAGTGATTTTGGTTTCCATTTGCACTCATGATTACTAGTCAGCACTCAAGGGACATGTTTAAACGAGGGTGGTTACGGGCATTTCAGGGGTGAATGTGTTAACCGAATAAGAAATGGGGAGATCGGCCGGTGAAGTACCCATCAGCAAAAATAATCCTTAAAAATGTCTTAACTTTTTCATACCCCTCCTTCCAACTTAATTTCAGACAACTTAAATAGGGTGTATAACTGCAGTCAGTTGCTCCTATAACAGCCCATGTTCAATAATTTTCACCTGGCACAAAGTTGTTCTTTTTTTAAATCAAGTCTTGTGGAAATTTAAAGACAAAAGAATCTTGGCACATTTGCAATTAGTGACAAAAGAACATGGGCTATTATGAAGTGCGAATAGCGAAGACACGTCATGGGGTGGATAAAGATCCCCCCTAAAAGCATTTAATTTTATTTCAAGGATTTTGGATTAAATACAAAGATCATTTCTGCTGTAAATGGACTTTCGTTTTTGAGCCTTTAATTATTAGAATGCCTGATTTACATGTATGCGCACACATTGTATTTGTTTTTGGGCTGCTGTAATATCTTATCAAATAGGGTATGCTAAAAACCAGTGGAATTATTCACTTTCTTATTAATACTATTTAGCCCTACAAGTGGGAGAAATGATAACTGATGATTCCAGTATTGCACCCTGAATCACTTGCAGACCAAAACACTATTCACAATTGAAAACAGTGACCTCATCAACTCAAGTCATTACATCTCACTACACTACTATTTTAATTTAGTCAAATGATGTCATTTTCTTGCAGGCAATAGATAAAAGGTAATAGAACCAAAATCCACTATATTTTCTGGTCCAGAGCTTTTCTTTGAAATGAAGAGAAAGGGGCACGATTTAAAAACTGCATTTTCTGCAAAATAATATCATGATTTGATAGTCAACCATGAACGGGAAAAAGTTTTAGTGTTTTAAAGCCATTATTGATTCACTCTACAGAGTAGGCTTCTGCTAACTTAACAGATGAAACATCTGTCCTGTCCCATTTCCGGTGCGCTGCCTAAAGATGATACATCTGGGCAACTACAAGCTTCCACCTACTCTGCAATTTGAAACTATGACTTACAAATTGACATTCAGACTTTACATATTCGCTTTTGTGCACATACCACTCCTCTACACTTTAAGGGGTCATTTCAAAAAGGAGCCCTAGCAACAAAACCAGACACAGTGATTTTGGTTTCCATTTGCACTCATAGTATGTCAGTACATATAAGTGGTTTTATAACAAGTTAATTTAAAATCTCAAGTTACATACTCTACAGAGCGAAATACTGGAGGTGATCACAAAATAAAACTAATCAAATTTGATTAGTCATGATATGTACTTTATTCAGTATGGGAAATGGGTCAAACTGATTACTAGTCAGCACTCAAACACTTTTCTGGAGTTAATATTGATATTGTGTCAATAAGAAATGCCTTTACTCTGATCGGTGCCTGGTATATCCTTATTAGCTAATTCATTATCTACGTAACTGAAGTTCATTCATGTAAGGTGTGTTGTGATAGTTGAAAGACAGAAAATCCCTACACCTAGTTTGGGAAAGATGTTTTTGCTGTAGACTAATTTGTATTTCGTCAGGTCAGAGCTTAGGCGCACCATATGAAAGTTTAGTGATAGCCAGCAAAATTAACTTTTGTTTTGGTATCTGCCACAAGAGACAAAGTTAATTTTTTTCTCTCAACAAAATGTTAACCAAGTAAGTCTGGAAGCAAGAACTTTGACAGATGGAGGTTTTTTTCAAAGTTGAAGTGGAAAGAAGAAATATGTGTGAAAACTTAAATTACAAAAATAGCACTAAGGTGTTTTTTTTTTTAATTAAAATCATCTAGATTTCCTGGGTGAAAATACACTCCTAATGCGGGTACTAAATCAAAATTATCTCACTCAATGTGTACAACATAGGCAGTAACCCTGCCGCAGTGTTCTTTATAGAGTGAAATGCCAACTTAATGCATATTTTGAGTTGCACAATAATATGTGTTTTTGAAGATCAAAATAACATCACAACGTTCATTCACCTTAGCATATACAACTATTTCTAATAACTTCTTCAAAAACAGCGATTTTCTAGAGTACAACTGCAATATTTTTTGTAATAACCAATTACATACACTAATTAAATATTTATTATGTACATAATTGTCACATTCACTGTAGATATGAAGTATGAAATATAATATCAAGAAACTTATGATGAGGATATAGATCGAATGTTAACCATGAGGTAATCTTATGAAGCCCTGGCCTGTGGATTGTTCAATAAACAGCACTCACTAAGGGGAAAAAGTGACTTGCAAACAGTCTTAGTTGCAACCTGTCCCAGCAAAAGGCCAAGGGCATAAATATCACTTGCATACGATGGGAGATGAGTTCCTGCCACAACTTCAGGGGCAATGTGCTTGTATTTTAGTTTGTATGCCTCCCGTTCTTCTTTGGACAAAACTTTTATACAAGCTTCCTGTCTTCTAATACACTTTCCAAAATCTATTATTAGTGGCACAAACATTGTATTTTTGTAAGTAAGCAAGATGTTGTCACCTTTTATGTCCTGATGAATCAGACCACTGCTGTGCAAGACTTTAAGTGCTTCCAGAAGCTGCAAAATGACATCAAACCACTCTTGATTTTTTAAAACCAAAGTACGGCTCTGTAATGCTCTGTGGAGGGTGTATGCTTTGCCTTCCACGTTGTAAAACTGCAGTACTAACAGGTTAGGTTTGCTTTCAGTAGAAACACCATAAACGTAGGGGAAACATGGGTGATCCAGCTGTTTTATCAGTGATGCTTCTTTGAGAACATCAAACTCTGATGAGAGGTGCTTGTTGAATTGTTTTACAGCAACAGACATCCCTCTGTAATACATTTTATAGCATCTTCCAAAGACACCACAACCCAGTAACAGTGGTCGGTCAGCAGTACCCTTGGGGTCTTTGACATGGCTGAGATGTCTTCTGTTTATGTTTGCCAGTGGCTGGTTTTTCTCCACTGAGTTTGAATCATATGTTTGTCTAGACTGAATAAAATAGCAATATACACTGTAATATGTAAATATCAGATGATCTGTTAAAGACTCACATTGTATTTTTGGCAGCCCATAACGCTTGTCAAAATGCAAGAAACAATAAAAACATGCTGCAATACTACCGTAAACTGTCTAATAAGAGATTTATTTTCCTTTTGTGTGTTATTTAGCCTCGACTATTTGCTATTTCATAGAGTGAGGAAGGTTAGTCATCACTAAAAGAGTTCCATTTCACAATACATTAACACACACTCTTAATTAAAAACTGGAAGTGCAATCATTAATTGTCATTGATATCAGCATTAAAGTAGGGTAAGGCACAGGGGGTGCAGTGGTGTAGTGGTTAGCACATTGGATTTTCAGATCTGACGGTTGGTGGTTCAAGGCCCTGTCCCTGTCATTGTGTTGTTTCCTTAGACAAGAAACTTTACTCTCCCCACCCAGGTATAAAAATGGGTACTGGCAACATACTGCTAAGATAAACACACAGGCAGCCCAGACTTTGTCAGCCATTGGAACCAATTAAAATTTAGGACACAGTATGAGAGAACCCAAAATATGCTTTTCAGGAACCGCGCAAGCCTATTTTAAAGGGGGGGCTAGCTTGATCAGGGGGGTGGGCGGTGACACCCTCACACAAAATGTGTCTTTTTGGTGACTATGGTGAGAAGCCAAATGTGTTAAAAGTTGTCAGTTTATACCCATCATATAGAACATGCACAAAATAAATTGGAACATGGAAACACATGGACTATGCGCAACATAATTTGATTGTATTTGAACTGATTATAATAATTATATAGGCCCATAAGTAAAGGACCAAAGCTATGCTAAGGTTATCAAACTTTTCGACCTACTGGTGATAAATACCGGTAATGTCGATACTCAGGGTGTGTTTTGGTGGCTTTCGGTTAGGACTTTCTGAGTAGGAATAGCCAGGATAGTCCCAAAATATTGTGCCTAAGCATGTTCTTTTATCTCTAAAACCTTGATGTATTCGCATTTAAGACCTCAAATTCAAAAACATTTTTCTTAAAACTTGTAGAAGCAAACTTGTTATCATCACAAAATAAGGCCAACTGAAAAAGCTAAGCTGAGTATCACGAAATATATATTCACCAAAGTTAGTCTGTTGGTATGTCCTGTCCACTGAATGCCATATCTCAAGATAGACCACAGTTAGAATGCCAGGGTGTGGGTCAGACAAAAATGAGAGTCGACAAAAGTTCAAAATCTTTTAGAGTAGAAGAGAGTCAAATGTGAATTCACACGAGAGTTAGAGGCCAAATGACAGCGAGTGTCAGCCCACCCCTCGTGTAGTCCCTGGACTTTCCTTACATCTGCCATTTTAAAGTCATTTTGGCAAGTTTAAATTTTTGAGTTCCCCCCGACTAAGAAAAAAAAGGGGAAGGCTGGGGGGTCCTCAGCTAATGGCACAAATGATTTATTATGTTACTAGCCCAAAATTCACCACCAAGCTTTGTTTGCACTGAATTATTCTAATCCTCTGGCAAGTCGCACATGGATATTCTTTTCATTTTTGCTGCTTTGGGATTTTATTTGTGGTAAAATATACAAGTTTACTCTGAGGCTTGGTGGTGAAATTATCTCGTCTGACATACACACGCATAAGGGCTATTTGTCAAACTGTCAAGGTGTTACGTACATTCAGTGACATTTTGAACATATTTTTTGTATTCTCGTGCATTGTCATCAGTTTAAATCTATTCCAACGGCTGACGTTATTTTATGGTGTCTAGGCTGCCTGTGGACAAAAATATGTTGTGCAGCAGAATTGACAACGATCGGGGCAATGTGGTGGTGTACCACTATACACCTGCCAAGTGTCACGCCCAAGGCGTGATTGTGACGCCTGCGGATCGAAAACTGCGATCTCACGCCTACTCACGCCTGCGTTCCCATTTCTCACGCCTGGTGGAAAGGTGTGAGCCATTACAGCCTTAACCGACTCATTTTGAAAAAATTTTTTTGAGTATTTAAATAAACTCGAACCAATGCGAGAAAATAATGATCGTACTTTCGCGAAATCTCGGATTTTAACAAGGAAAGTCACTGGAGACATGGTCATACTCGTCGAGACGAGCTCCGTATAACCTTCAATGATCAAAGCATCGATTTACTGGCCATAAATCGGAAAGTCTTCGGAACGTCTTTGGAAATCATCGTACATCTTCGGAACCGTCGGACATCTTCGGATATTATCGGTCCCATACGAAAAATCTTGACACTCTCAGGATAAAAATGTCACGCCTATGAATCACAAAAAGTTGGCAGGTACACCACTACACAAGGGTGTATAATATTCCCTTTGTTTTTATGATAGTAATATTGTTTGCGTGGGTTTATTGTTTTGTCGTTGTGTAGCGGTACATCCGAGGGGGGGGGGGAACTTTCTGAAGATTTAGGTGGGGATGTGCGGAGCGCTTCAGGCAACCCTTACCCTATTTCAGACCAAAATATGTGATTTTCCCTACCCTATTTCAGACCTGACCCAAAATTTGATACCCTATTTTAGACCGGACCCTAACCCTATTTCGTCTGCGTAAACATTTGAGAAGGGCTTCAAATTCCCAACGTTAATCAAACGTTAGCTTGTTGTAAGAACCATACCAGATCCCATATCAGAGTACACAAACCTCACCCTATTTCAGACCAAAATGGTCAAAATCTATACCCTATTTCAGACCATAAAGGCTCAAAAACCATACCCTTTGGCACCGCACATACCTATATAGGTTATATAAGGGGGTTAACCCCCCCCCCCCCCGGGCCGGTACATCTGTCTGACCAGAACAAGGCCAGCAAGATTTTAACTGAACCATACTGAATGCTTAGTTATTACTTATTTATAGTATGACGAGAGAAGGCTCTGAAGAGGATCAACAAAAAGGCGATATTAAGGTATAAGTAATGACTTCCTCACCCGTTCACGAAGATGTAAAGTTTGCCATTTTGTGTAGTACTTCCTCGCAAGATAGAGTAATCTTTCATTCTTTGCCGTAGTCCTCGCTCGCTCATCTTCAAGTGCTAACACAACCTTTCTTCTGTTTTCCTCGTTTTTCACCGACCTAGCCTTTCTCTTTCGTTTTCTTCGTTCGTTCTGCATTCTTGCCCTTTCCTCTGGGGTATTCCTTCTCCGAAAAGATGCACGTTTCTTCGCGACATTGCTGCCCTCCATAATTATTTCTGGATTTCCCGCGTTTACAAACCACGCGCCCCTTCCCGAGCGAAATTTGGTCAGCGGTGGTTCACCATGCAATAGTCATTTCATGTATGGTACACGTAAAGCCCCATCTCAAACCTCCGAGAATCAAGCAACAACAGAACATAGCTGTCCTAACAAATTGAATTTATTGCCTTCCTGTAGCAGAATATAAATGACACAGTTTCAAGCTAATTAATATATAATTAGTACATCAAATGTGCAATTATATACATAGTACATACTTAATTACCACTTCCCTAAGGGGGATTTTCAGAGGCAATAATGAATTATAAAACGTACAATAAACTATAAAACAATAAACAATAAGCCCTGAGCCCTGATGAAAATGAAATTTCTCTTTACATGATCACTACTTGTTTGAACATTCAAGTGACAAGAATAAAGGAAGTGATCACAGAGGATGAGAGGTCTTGATATTTAGACAAATTCTCCTAACTAATTTCATGAGAAATGCATGCAGATTAGTAATGAGAATATGCATTTTTATATCAGGGCTTAAAGGGTTAAAATGAATCTATAGGTATACCAAATTTGCTTAAAAGTTTACACTTAAGGCAACAGCAGGGTGTCAAGTAGCACAAAGGCTCAAGAAAATAGGATAATAGGAAATTTAAACACGAAAAAATAGGAGAAACTACTGGACATTTCACAAGTAACTCACACAGCATATCAGCTGCCACACAACCCTCTGATCTCCAATACCTTCAGTTCACTCCTTACAACTCGATCTACTCAAAAAGTGTTATGCAAATTGGCTTCACAAATATTGTGTTCCATATTTTATTTCCAACTGAGATTCAAGATTCAACTTAGAAGTTAACCATGCAATGTTATAACATTTACCTTTGTAACACCTGACAGGTGCAGCATTAACAAAGAAACTGTGACTTTTTCAAATGCATCAGTTTCGCTACAGTTAATTTATCTAATTCAGCTCCCCAACACCTTACTTGGGGTTTCCAAGAACTCAACACACCTTAAGTTTTCTTCAAATCAACATGAACAATAGAAAGCTCACAAACTAATCAGTATTTCAGTGTAAAAAATAAATTGCCTCTCTCCAAGGCAGAGTGGGATAGATACTGCAAACTACTGATAATCATGAGTCAAGAAATCCTTAA
This sequence comes from Siderastrea siderea, assembly GCA_964030785.1. Classification (NCBI taxonomy): domain Eukaryota; kingdom Metazoa; phylum Cnidaria; class Anthozoa; order Scleractinia; family Rhizangiidae; genus Siderastrea; species Siderastrea siderea. The sequence goes on along the minus strand of OZ034976.1, from coordinate 16,654,737 downwards.
TGAGTTTTCTTTTTTTCCTGGGGATATTACTCTGAGTAGGAACATTATGCTTTTAATCCTTTAATCCTTTTTTCTTCTTACTGACTGGCATAAAAATCTTCATTCTTTGTACACCATGAACCAAAAAATAGGAAAAATAGAAGGTTTTCTTGAAAAGATAGGAATGACTCCAAACAAAAGGAAAAAAAGGAAATTGACACCCTGTAATAGTTAAGATCGCTAACCAATTTGCACATTAAAGATCATTTGATAAGGAACTACATGTACATAAGCTGACTGTTCTACGACAAAATGCTCTTTGGCACTTGTGGTCCTGAAGGGTCATGCAACAGAAACCAGGATAAGCTCCGGCCATGTGGGCCACCTTGGCTTGTGTGTGAGTTATACCCTTTCACTCCCAAGAGTGCCTAAAATCAAAATTCAAGAAGAATCCCAATTTTGTAAAATACTTAAATAAAAATAGTACCTGTAAAAGTACTGCTGACAAGGTTTCATTTGAATGGTCACACCATAGGGTTTTGTCCACAGAGTCAAAAGTTAGAATCACCATTACCATTATTTCTCCATAACTGACCCTGGGAGTGAAAGGGTTAACTCACCCAGACAAAAAAAAAAACAGTTGGAGTTGTTGCAGACAAAAATTTCAACCTTGTAATTGATGACGGGTTTTGCTAAACGCAGGCCCGCGGCCCGGCGGCCCACGGCCCACGGCCCGCGGCCCGCGGCCCGGCGGCCCACCTCACGGCCCGCGGCCTGCGGCCCACATATTTTTGGTCAGTGGTATATTAAAGCACATGCTCAGATAGGCATCAGCGTAGTGTGGTCGACTGTGGTCTAAAATGGACGATGGTGAGTTTTTGGTTTCTTTGCAATTTCAATCATGTTAATCCTCTGCAATCCTTGTATCTCTTTGATGCTTTATGCTAAATAACAAACATTTGATTGTTAATATTCACATCCGTCCATTTTCACAGAACCCGATAGCACAGTGGACGTTTGTCTTCAAACAATGTAAGTTTCAACAGATCAGACTTAAAACGCTTGTTTCTTTCTTTATAATTTTTGAACTTACTCGCTTCTCAAATATTTTTTTCTCTCCCGGGCAGACGTGTACACAAAGACACTGATGAAAACGTAAGTTGTGGCGTTGAATATTGTTAAATTATGTTGCTTTCGTTCATGTACATTGGCATAACTGAGAATTCTGTAAACTTCACTTTACGTCCGATATTTGCATACAGTATTTGATTGCGATGCTTTTTCTTGCTTGCTAAAGGGAAACGGCGAAAATGTCTCAAATCCACAGATGCTATGGAAAGACAGGTACTGACTTGCAGTTATAAAATGAAAAATATTTGTGTGTTGCTCTTAAGCACCTTTCCTATAAACTGAAATATTTACTTACCATTTATTCGTCATTACTTACCATAACCTGTGTGAACTGATGTTTGGAACAACATCTGATATAATTAACGCAAAATTTACTTTAACCTTTAGCATCAATGGTCCTTACTGTGAAAGTGAAGCTCTCAGGAAAGCACTAGCATTGAGTGTTGAAGAAAATAGGTAAATGACATTTTGCAGTGCGAAGCATATCTTAACTTTTTCAGAACTCTAAACTTTACTCTTTTTATCATTTTAGCGATGCACATAGAAACTTCATGTCCCACTATTGTTTCTGTAAGTACTCAGTACAATGCATTTATGAAACTTTTTATTTCTTTACACCAAAACAGGTATTAAGAAAAAGTGCTCACTAAAAAGTATTTTTTATTCATTTCAAAGATTGCAGCATCTTTTATATTCATATAGGATGTAATTTAATGAAGGTGTTATCTTCTTACTTCAGCAACCAATGGTCCCTGGAACCTCCTGCAAACCTGATCCTGATATAATAATAGTCAGTGATGGAAAGCGAAAGTGCGCAAGGGAAAATAGGGGAAACAGAGAGAGAGAACAAAATGGCGCAAACCCTTTAAGCATTATTTTAAACAACTTGTTCTGCATGTTGATGTAAACTGTCAAAAATTAACCAAAACCAGGGTATACCAGGAGCTGGTACACCGGAATGAGGCTTTTAAACAATGCTTACAGACTCTCCTCTCTCTCTTTCCCCCCTCTTTTTCCTTCACTTGCTTCGCTTGCCCACTTTCTCTTGCACTCTCCGCACTGATAGAGAGCCTGGCACAGGCTAAAATAATTTTAAGAGGTCACCCTTTGAGGCCTATATAAGCGGTGTTGCATATCAGATCATATTCAGTGACTGATCCCCTCCCTCCTTCCCAACTCAAATTTAGGATCACGAATTACTCTTGCTGGCATCACAATAAAAACTCAACAGTACTACAAAATATTCTCTGGAAAGCACAAGCAGCACAAGTGGGTAAATTTGACCCCACGCACTTGCAGTGTCTTTTTAAGTGACAGCCCTTCACTATATATGTAGACAATTTTATTTTATTTGGCTTTATCCTACTTTGTAACGCACACCCTACTTTGTAATGTCCTACTCATGACAAATGTACGATCCTTAATCATTCACATTGTCGATTTTTAGTTAGGAGGTATGATCAGAGCAGTTCCATTCAAATGTACAATTGCTATCACTAAATACTTTCAAAATTCAAGTTCATATCTTTTGAACACTGTGTAATGGATTTTTTTTATTGAGACAAGGGTTGAAAGTTTACAGAAATTGATTATTTTATATTCATTATACAACACAGTTTATTAATTTATTCTACAGGACAGTGATGACTCCATTAATGAACTAAATAAAACCTTTCAAGGACTAAGCTCTCCATCTAAAGATGACCGTACATCAGATTCATCATTCCCTTGGTGAGTTGTTAAAAAAGGCTTGTGAGGTTGTTTTCTGGTTCTGCAGGTATGAGATGAAGCTTTTGGTGCCCTTGCATATACAGTGTCTTAATTGAAACCTATCTGTTGTAGCTCATGAAAAGGGGAGAGATTATTATTATGCAACTGAAATTACTGCTTGCCTATTACAGCACTCTTGAAGACAGAAAGAGACAGCTCTTCAGAGACAGTTCCGAAAGTTCTGACAGCTCAAACAGTGCATTTAAAAGCTTGGACAGCTCTCCAGAAAGGTAATGGAATTGTTATATATTGGTGCTTAGTAACGTTTAATCATAAACAACGATTCTCTGAGAAGATATCTAGAAAGAATTTGTATAACAAAAGTCATGGAAGGTGTACAGTTACAATAACTGGAAAAATCCAAGAGGTTAAACTGAACTGGTTATTTGTTAAGTTTAAAGTAAATTCAACTTTTGAAAGGATGTACTGGTAACAATTGTAACCTTTTTAAATGATTAAAATCATTTTATAATTAACAGGTCGTGTATTACTAGTGACTTATCACCATGCCATCAGCATGTACCTGGAATTTTTCACGGGAGAAAGGAACCGTTAACCAACGAAGAGGTGGTGGAAGATATGGCTTCTGAGGAAAGTAGGCATGTGTACTCCAGCATTCAAGTGAGACGGGTTTTATGTAACGTCAGCTTCCTGATTAGCACAGAGAACTTGAGTCCATCGGATGCTGCTATTGACGCTATGGGCGTTTGGAAGTTAAGCAAAACAAAGGCCAAGAAGTGTAGGGGTCAAATGGTGCGAAGACGAACCTACAGAAACAAAGCATGCAAAGATCTTGTCAAGGCCGTTGTGGAACCAGAAGAACAGCAGTTCCCATACGTATTTATTCAGTACCGATTCGAGGGAGAGCCCTGCTCATTTGATTTACTGCCACACGGTAACAGTAAAACAAGCCAATCGCCATATGTAAGGGTTAATCCTTCAACCATGCAGCTATTGAAGGAGGAGACTGATGGTGTGGCCTCTGCTAAGGCATTTCATAACGTAGAAAAAAAGGTCGGTGGCCTTACAGGAGCCTCTGCAGTTTCTCAGCTTCCACGAAACACAAAGCAGGTATATAATATGAAGAGCAGGAAACCTAAATCCATGGGAAGCATCAGAGAAGATCCTCTATTTAGGTCCCTCAATTCAATGGAAATGGAAGATGACCAAGATCGCTTCCACCAGCAGTTTATTAAAACGGCTGGTAGTCTCCTTTTCAACCGCAGGCAGGTGAATGACATCAAAAGCTTCTGCACAGAGTTCGGCAAGAGTTCCGTTCTTTCTGTTGATGTAACCTTTAAACTGGGACCATTCTGGGCGTTGGTGACAACATACCAGAACCTGATGCTGAGACGCAAAGGCCAGCAGAACCATCCAGTAATGATCGGGCCTGTCGCTCTAGTTAAAGACAAGACAGAAAAGTCTTACAGCCACCTCTTTAAAGCTCTGGTTTCAGAAGAGCCCTCCCTTTCTCAGTCTTTAAAAGGCTCTGGGTCGGATGGAGAGATCAATCTGGAAAAAGCCTTGGATTCCAGCTTTCAACAAGCCTACCGATTTAGATGCGCTAATCATCTTTTTAATGACGTCCGAGAGAAAGCGAGGCAGACAGGTCTTCCCAGGGCTACTGTTGAAAGCTGCATTGAAGAGCTGCGTAATTCATGTTTGACGTCAATACGAGAATCTGGAGCCACAGATTTAGGAAATCTTGTAGAAAGTTGGCAAAAATCTGCTGATGCTGGTTTTAAGGAGCCAATGACCCGCTTCTGCTCTTTTGTTTTGCGTTTTGTCATCCCAGTGATTCGTGACAGGGTGATGGCTGGAAATGCAGAACTTGCAGGCTTTCCGCAGTTCAGTAAAGTCCTCTACACACAGAATGTATCAGAGTCTGGTGACGCCATGCTGAAGAATTGGACAGGGTTTAAAGAGAGTGAAGTCGACGCCTTTATCCTGGATCTGAAGGAACTGGTGACAAGAGAAGAAGATGACGTCGCAAGAGCCCTTGTGGGGTTGGATCCGCCGTATGAAGTGGTGGAGGAGTTTTGTCCCTTCGTTTCAAAGAGTGCAGACCACTTGATAAATGCCAACCTGACCGAACTGGAAAGAAAAAGGAGAAAGGCAAAGCTGCTAAACCAGGATTTTTCCGTTGTCTTAAGCCAAGCGGACGGATTCCAACCACTTGAAATACATGATGCTCGACCACAAGAGGAGGATACGAATCTAAAATCCAAGGGAATACCCCAGCTTGATGATCTAGCGGGACTTGGGTTTTCTGAGCCTATGATTAATGGCATCAGACAGAAAACCCAAAAATTGATTGCTGGCGATCTTGTAACTCGAGTCTTTTCCGGAGACCAGAGTCGCTTTGTAAAAAGTTACTCCTCCAATAGGCCCCACCTTGTTCAGCCTCATAAACAGTTGGGATACAGATGTGACGAGTCATGTCTACAGTAAAAGGCGAACAAAGTATGTGCTCACACTGTTGCAGCAGCATGTGACAACAGCAACTTGGAAGGTCACATTCAACTTCTTGTGAAGGCAAATCCCAAAGGAAGCTTGGATGCGCTGTGTTCTGGAAAACCAGATGCAGGGAAGAAAGCCAACCACAAAAAGAAAAGGGCACGAAGGAGATCCACTGTACAAGGATCCGAATTCCCAAAGCGCACTTCGACTTATCCATGGCGCGAGTCCTGCCAGCCTTTCGTTATAACAAGAAAACAAAAGCGACGCGTGCGAAAGTGTCCGGGATACCGAAAAGAATTTGACGAAAGTCCTCCAGAAATGGACATCATAGTCATCCATAGAGAGAAGGACTGGCGAGCAGGAACTGACAAAGTTACTCCAGTTGACAATCCAAGAGGGTATCACCTGAACTTAGCATGTATCAGAGCACGACATCCAGACTTCTTGAGGAATCCACAAAACTCAAAATTGGTGAAAGACTTTGACCCAAACAAGGAAGAAGAAGACCTGATCGTGAATGCACTTGACCTTGACATGATTCCCCCTTCAGAATAAGCAATGATTTACATTTATTTAAGTTGCGTTACACTTTGGCTTGTACCCGTGGATCGTTGTTTTGGAAGTCGCCAAGTTCGCCCGAGCTAGTCAGTTTCTGAGTCGGCTTTACATCTAAGCCTAAAAGTTCCATTTCTGAACGATTTATTCTGCAAGGCTCCACATAAGACGTCCGAATGTCATCCAGACTTTTGGAGGAATCCACAAACTTAAACTTGCTCTTGGACTTTGACCCAAGCAGGGATAAAGAACCCCTAATCCTGGATGCATATGAACTTGACATGATTACCCTGTCAAAAAAAGGAACGATTTAAAGTTTATTTAAGTTGAGTTACACTTTCTCTTTTACCACCGTTGTGTTGGAAATTGCTAAGAAGTATTCATTTTTCGATCCGGCTTTTCGTTCAAGCCCAACAGTTCAATTTATTAACGCTTTATTTGCCACGGTCTCCATAACAACAAGTATGGCGAACACAAGATTGCGTACTTATATTGCGCGTAGTAACAACTTATTAGCTCCTTTGTGAAAAAGATGACTCAAAGATGTTTTGGTTTTGTTTATCGAGGTAAACTTTGGCATTGTTTATTGACCTAAAACGAGCATTGTAAGCAGGCAAGTCATTAAATAGCATTGTTTTGGTTTATCGAGTATACAATTTTTAAAAAGGTCTTGAGACTAGTTTTGCTTCGGCAAATGATGCCACATTACTACCCCCCACCCCCCAAAAAAGGCTAAAACCAAACCCCTATACTAAAAAAGCAGTGGTAAAAATGAGAAAAAAAGGATATAATACGCTTTTTCACACCTCCCCCCAAGAAAAGTACGCGCTTCCCGTCTCCACTGTACATGGGAACCCTCCCTTGTGGGATTGCTATGAACCCGCAATGTGCTTGTTAATGGTGGGTGTTTGCCCCTTAACCTGTCGCCATGTTGGCAATATACAACTTTCAAAAACAACTAAACACGAAACACACGAGATAGTTCATTACATAAGAGTTTCAATTCTGTTAAAACTTACATCGTTGTAGGACGAACGTCCGCTGTGTTGACAAAAGACAAAATTCTGTGGGCCAACCCGCGATATAGAAGTACGTACTCGTACGCGACATAGAAGTACGTTCCCTGAGCGAAAATCATCAAAGAGATACAAGGATTGCAGAGGATTAAAATGATTGAAATTGCGAAGAAACGAAAAACTCACCCTCGTCCATTTAAGACCACAGTCGACCACACTCACCGATGCCTATCTGAGCATGCGCTTTAATATACCACTGACCGAAAATCTGTGGGCCGCGGGCCGCGGGCCTAGACGTAGGCCGCGGGCCGCGGGCCGCGGGCCGTGAGGTGGGCTCCCGGGCCGTGAGGTGGGCTCCCGGGCCGCGGGCCGCGGGCCGTGAGGTGGACCGCCGGGCCGCGGGCCGTGAGGTGGACCGCGGGCCGCAGGCCGTGGGCCGTGGGCCGCAGGCCGTGGGCCGTGGGCCGCCGGGCCGCGGGCCTGCGTTTAGCAAAACCCATTGATGACGACATCTATTTAAAGGGAACGTCCTGACTGTTACAACAAATGGATGTTAAATTGTTGGAAATAAAGTCTAAATTTCAATTCTTTAACTTAAAAGAAAGTTTTTGTGTACCAATAAGTTAGATATGAATAATCACCTATTTTCGCTTTTGAATTTCCCGCACCACACGGCCATTTTGAATTTTTATGACTTCAAATGGTTGCCCTATAGAGCAACGTTCTTTTGTTATGCAACAACAGTGGCAACCATTTCATGTCACAATGCTCTCTCAAACCTTCTTTCCACTTGTTAACTTAAAAACGGAAATTCAGACTTAAAGTTCAATAATCTAACATCAATTTGTTGTAACAGTGGAGGTTCCCTTCAACACTGCAGTTTTCGAGGAAGAGGGCACATCACAAGCACACGCTCTCTTTCTACAGTGTCAAAAACTGGAATGAACTTGCCATGAATTCTTTGTACTGGTATGAAACTTGCCTCACCTTCCAGTTCAAACAAGTCTTTGCACCACACCTCAACAGGTACACCCAACAAGTGTCTTGCAGGATGAGGCTGAAACCAACGAACAGCAGCCAAAACACATTGTATATATTTGCCATTGACGACAATATTCTGTTTCATAAAAAAGTCAATGACACCAGGTCTTAAATCAGTCCCACGATAGTCAATTTTACCTCCAAGGGTGCACCACCTGGCAAGAATAAAGGATGACCGATCTGTTCTTGTTTTAAGTGAGCCGTAACAGTCTCCACTGAATCTACAAGCAGCATTCTCTCAAAGTTCACAGTCACAGAAGTCTCATCCAAACCTGAAAATATAGCATTGTAGCATTTCTTGAGGCAAGGTAATGAGCTGGAATCCAAAACATCTCTCTGAAATGGTCCGCAACAAGAAAACAATGGGACGGTGGTTGTCCATTTATCCCCTTTCTTTACAGGACCCAGTGAAAGGAGGCTGGCATCAATATCACTGATAGAAGTGGTCAAACCATTTTCCACGTTCATATTACAGGTAAATGAAAACTGTTCCTGTAATGTTCCTGCTTGCTTTGGGAGTAGTCTGCTGAATACCGGTTTGAATATTTCCTGAAATTCTGTTGGCCATGGAATGTCCTTCACAAACTGATCAGAGGTAAATTTCCGCATTAACTGTATTTCAACAGCCCTTTGATTTGTTCCATATTCCCCCAGAATGCCATTATAGCGTTCAAAACTAAATAGCCAGAAAGAATACACTGGTCCATAATCCAAAATGCAGTCAAGAATGTGAGTGTGTAGGTGCATGTTAGGCGTGATCCTATGTTTGCCGTAAAGCTCTTCAATATTTCTGCAGAACTTCAAAATATAAGAATGAGCAAGCTGTGCTCTTGATTCAGTGATAACTGTCGAACAAAAAAGTGAACAGGCCATAACGAAGTCCCGCCACAATTCCAAATCACTTGAAGGCAAAATACCATAGAGTGCATAAACAGAAAATAATATTGTAAATGACTTCCACTGGTCTGCTGTGAAGCCTCCATAACTGTTCTGAATCTTTTTGGGCATTCTACCAACATCAGCGGGTGCTTGAATCTCGTCCACTTTCTCCTGAAGCTTCAGGAGGTCATTTTTGTTCAGAAGGGGTTTTTCAGAATCTAACCAAATGTTTTTCATTACATGTTTTGCTGTTCCAGTGAATAGATTATGCATGGGGTCAATTATGTGAAACCTTACAGAGTCAAAGTAAGGCAACATCAACAACTCACTGAAACGTGTGCCATACTTCTGTTCCAACTGGTTTTGATCAGAGGCTGATGTTTGATCAAGGATCTCTTGTGCCTCTTGACGGTGCTGCTCATTAGTTCTTTTTGGGCATGTTTCAAATCCAGAGAAGTCCAGTTTGGTAGTGACAGACCCTGGGAAGAATTTATTGCATTTTGAGCATCCTTTGCTTGAACCATGTCCAGTAAAACCACAAACTTTTCTAGCAGCAGGAACGTCACAGCCAACACAGATCAAAGCAGCCCGGAATAAATTTCTCACTCTTGAACCATGCTCCATTTCACTGATACCCTCATTCCAAAGTACATTTAATTCAGCAACAAGGGGACGGAGATATGAATTTATGTGCAGTTTGGGTTCGTGAGGTCCAGGAATGACACCCACCAAAAACACATTCTCTGGCTTGAACCTTTCAGCCCTTGGTAGGTTCATTAAAACCAAGTAAAGTACACCTACACTGTATAAAGAGTGCTTGAAGGGCTGAAACCAATCCACGTTGAGCATAAATGCCAAATTTCTTGGGGCAGCTAAAAATGGCTCTCCATTGACTACCTGCCATTCCTTCCACACCCTTCCATCAAAAATGTCAGCTAGAAACCCATTTGGTACATTTCGTTTTCTCCACATTTCACTAAAAATCCTGGCCTCTTGATGAAGCGTCGCAAATTTTCAATGATGCTGTTATAGCAGTAAACTTTAAAAGGGTATAGTTTAGTACGTCCACTTTTTAAAGTGACTTCTTTTAACAGTGGCTCTCCACATTTTGTTCGGCGGAATAACTGTCGATGATTGGGATGTTCCACAAAAGAGCAACTGACTGGTACATTCCTACCATTTGAGTACCTATAGCAGTCTTCAAAATTGTACAAGCTGTGACATTTTGGGCACACAACATACTTCATAAATTTGTCCTTATCAATTCCCAAGTGTTTGCGAAAAATGTGGAGCGTTTGTGGAAACAGTGTGGCAAACCCCGCAACTACGGGGAAAACAGTTGTAAGGGAATCGAATACTGCTCTTAAGAAGAGAAGAAGGATTTCCAGTGCATTGTCTGAGATTGAGCAAAATGATGCCCAGAGACAAAGAAAGAGGAGCATCCATCGAACTATAGTGCTTCCACGTTGTTGTGATCTTCCAGGTTCAGTTGCATCTACGGATGGTGCACCATGATGCTGGGGAAAATCAGTATCCACCTCCTCCTCATCTGTCAGGTTCCATATCTCATTTATTACTTCTGATGGTAACTGAATTCTCTGATGGTAAAGACCTTCAAAGTCACTTTCATCTGAGGAAGAAACTTGCACTAATCTTGCATCTTCATCTTCCAAATCTTCAATGCGTACACCTGATGAACCTGTACAAATTACAAAGGCAGTTAGCAACGGGGCTCATGAAAAGACCTGTTATGTTTTCTCTGCAAAATCAAGTTGAAATCAAGTTGTTGTTGTTTTTTTAGTCAGGTAATCCCCCTCCTGATTAAACAAGTACATGTACTCTGTACGAACAAATCTAGCCACCTGAGCAAGCAAAGAGTGCCCCAGGCAAAATTATTGTACTTGCCTGCGGCACTCTCTGCTTTTCTTATTCAATAAGACAATAGTTATAGAAGCAAATTGGTAGTAGATCAAGACTGGAATATCTGGAATTTTCATGGCTAATTGGAAAGGAAATTGTATTATAAGAAAAATATTTTCAAAGGCGTTAACCATGTCCGGTGGAATTCGTTTAAATTGACATTTTTGACGACCTATAAGAAGGAAAACCACATGAACAGACGACACACATGAACCTGATAGAGTCCTGCTAAAAAAGGCGGTTAGGATTCGCGCGAGTTGCCCGGGCTCAACCGACAATTGGCTTCGTGCGCGCGGGCAATACCACCAAAAATAACGGCGCGGTAAGAATTATTTCGGTTTGAAAACGATCAATACACCTTTGCAATACAATTCTCAGTTACTTTATGTCTTACTTCCTTTCAAACAGCGATAATGTCTTTATATCAAAAAAGAGATATCTGAATGGACAAAGTAAAAGTCCTTTCGTAAGAATGACCTAAATTATTTCTATGAATTTTTCCTTCTGTAGTGAATTAAAAGAATAAAACTTGAACTATTGTAGGGCATACGATAACTGAAGGGAAATTTACATAAATATACCAAACGCCGATAGTGTTAGCTAAAAAGCGATGTCAGTCATTCCGCTTCCAGGTATCTGCTACCCAGGGAAAGCAGAATAAGCTAAAAAGCGATGTTAGACATTCAGCTTCCAGGTATCTGCTACCCAAGGAAGACAGAATAAGCTAAAGCGCGATGTTAGACATTCCGCTTCCAGGTATCTGCTACCCAGGGAAGACAGAATAAGCTAAAGCGCGATGTTAGACATTCCACCTCCAGGTATTTGCTACCCAAGGAAGACAGAATAAGCTAAAGCGCGATGTTAGACATTCCGCTTCCAGGTATCTGCTACCCAAGGAAGACAGAATAAGCTAAAAAGCGATGTTAGACATTCCGCTTCCTGGCATCTGCTACCCAAGGAAGACAGAATATTAGCTAAAGTGCGATGTTAGGCATTTCGCTTCCAGGTATATTCTACCCAAGGAAAACAGGATAAGCTACAGCGCTATGATAGCGATCAAGTTTCCAGGTACAGCATATTATCTAAGGAAATCAGAATAAAGCTAGAGCGCGATGCTAATATTTCGCCTCAAGGTGTGTACAAAATCGTTCATTTTCTCTTGTTGCTGCTTACCAAAGGTCTCTTGTCTCTTTTTGTCTCGATTCCAAAGTTTCGTGGATCGGTCATCGTTATTGAAGACGCGCGCGATTTTCAAAACCTCATATTTCCGGCCAGCATTGCGTTACACGCAAAACACAAATGCAATATATGTTTTGAAGAAAAACTTGGCATTACCCAAGATGTCGCTACAGCATTTAGGTTGGAAACCTTCTATACTTGAAATACAGTAAATAAAATATCAAAAGGAAAACGCAGTGAAGCTGGGTAATGTTAATACATGATACCAGTGTAGCTCGAATAAATTATAATCGGAGTCGTGAAAGCGCCACATCCCATGCGTCCTCTAACATACATTTCTTCACATAAAAATCTATAGCCTTAGTCTAAAAATTGATCGATGTCGGGTTCTTGTTCGACCTACATACAAATCAATACAACTTAGTAAAGATAATTATGGGCAGTTCTAAGAGGCATCGAGGAGAATTTGCAGGTTTACGTAATGTTGAAATAAATTCCCGCCAGATAATTCTCACGCAAAATTATGATTCTGTTTTGACAGCCTGCCCAGGAAAATCTACTAAAATCGCAACTGATGCATCAACCGGTTTTGATTGTCATAAAGGACTATGGTGGCGGTCTAGCAAAGAAAATATATCATAAAACAGAAACGACCAACATCCTTACAAACGGCGTGACAAGACCGAATAATTCTCTGGTCCTGTTTTAGGTTTCGTTTCCTGGCTTATGGTGACAAAACGTGTGACTAACATTGCTAACATTCAACAGAGCCAAAAGGAGGTTACTCGAAAATCAGACATACCTGCCTTAAAATTCCCCGACTTTCGCTGACTGAGCTCGTTCTTTCCTGTAATAATTTTTGCTTCACGACGTGATCGCTTTTCTTATAATCGTAATGTATGTCATGCTGTTTTAAAAATAACTGCAAGGACACATACCGACCGTACGTGTTGATATAATTCTCTTCATTGCTGACAGAAATGATTGGCCTAAAATAACACTTGTAATGAGTACATGCTGCGATTTTTTTCATGGCCTAAGTTCCTCATGCGCAGGCGTGACAATCACGCCTTGGGCGTGACACTTGGCAGGTGTACTGTCACTGGGGTTGGGATTTTGACATTACTCAATGCTGCAATTATTTGACAGTCACAGAAACAGTTACCCTAGGGGACGACCGGAATTTAACATTCGCTAGTTTCTGAGGGTAGAGAATTTGTCTCTGACTTTCTTGAAAATGTCAAATCCCCCTGTATTTTCTACACAACCCCGCAAATTAATGTTCTACATTCAACACTTCCATACCACCCTTGCTTCTTTAATACACCACTTCTTACATCACTCATAAAAAGAATGAGAATTGTAAAGTTACAGTGCAGTAAGCCTACATGTATGTGCAAGCTAATTCAAGGTTACCTGGTAGTGACGAGTCCTGATAATCCGTTTCGTCGAGCACGTGCCCTTCGTTATCAACAAAGCTTTCATTTTCTTCCTCATCTGAGGACTGTAGGGCTTGGCTTTCCAACTGAAGGTCTCTGTGGCGTCTGAATGTTCTCTCGGAAACAAATTCTCCGCAATGGCTGCAAAATTTGCGTTTACCAGGCATCTTTATATTTAGTTCGTTTTAACGCGTGACGACCACGCGTGACTGAATGGGCGACTGACCCAGATTCCCTTCCCATGATCCTCGTGAGCCTCTTGCGTCAGCCCAAACGTCAGCCATGCGCCAATGAATGCCACAGCTAGCAATCAGCGGGTGTTCTTACGAAGGATAAAAATTACGCATTCAAATTTTGAGCGCCATTTTCCGTCCACGTTTTGCTGCAGAATAGTTTTGCACGGCTGCGACTGAAGATTTCGTCCCATACTTCACGATTGATATGGCCAGAACTCCGTCGAATCAACCAAGTAAGCGAAGAACGAGAAGTGAAAGGCCTTCCTCGGCCAGCAATGAAATCAATTCCACAACACCGCCACCAAGGACACCAAGGGTGAACCAGGAGGCAAACGGAACTAGTATTCCGTCAAATCGAGTCATAATCCCGCGTGCAAACCAAGCCAGAAGCTCCTCCATAGTTTCTGGTTGTAGTTCATCTTCAAACGAAATCCCTGTGAGGTTACATAGTGCAACTGCTCAAGCAGGACACGCCGCGATCGAGTACGCGTTTGCCTCCAACTCCGCGGGCACCAGAAAACGAAGCCAGCCAGGATTCATCGATGACTGCAGACTTGCAATTGCAATTGACCGCTAACAACGAGATCCTCCAGCGGCTGCAAGACTATATCAGACGACAGGACGATTTCAATGCCCGCCTAGAGCAGAGGTTTGAAGAGTTAAAAAGCCCGCCAAATGCCGGAAAAGAAAGGAATAGGCGATTGCCCAAGGAGGTCACGGTAAGTTTTAGTTTGTTTGTATGCACCTTTATTGCAGATTTCTCCGTTTTGATACTAGACGTATCTCTGTCTTTTACACCGTAAAATTCGTTCTTTGCGTGCACTTTTGGTTTTGGCGCCGAAACAAGCTCTCCTAAGGTCAGCGGGGTGTGAGGTGGGAAGCTAAATTTTTTGTATTCACCGTGCAAAGCGCACACTACTGTTATTTGACATTCCTTATTCAACTGAGCTTAGAGGCCAAATTCAGCTAGTTCAGGATTTTGTGTTAGCGCTGAGTGAATAATTACATACAGGGCTTGACTGCTCCTGCAGTTAACACATTGTTTAAAAAGTCTGTAAAATGGTTTCACTCAAACCAATGTGAATATATTTCAGCCAGTTTGGGAGGAATTTTGGTCTTTCAATTTCCAGAAAGTGCCATTATATGAGTAATGGTAATGGGACTGAGTGGAGTACAACTCAGGGAGTAATCAGGTGAGTAATTTTAAATGGGCTGAGCGCATAGCACAAGGACGATTTGAAATTACGAGCACGATTACCCCTGAATTGTACGACACAAAGTCCAGTTACCAATTAATCGTATCTGTAACAAAATGCCAGATTAGAATCTACGTGCCCATTGGGGTTATATTTTTACTTATCAGTTTGCAAGCAGTGGAGAAACATTTATAAGAAGAACCCATTTCAGTGCACCTGATTGACGTGCGCACAGCGTAGTTGTCCGATTACAGCAATACAATTACAAAAAGTTCAAATTGGACAGCTGTAATAAGACACCCACGTGATCACCCTCCAATTATATATTAAATGGGCGCGTGGAGAACCAATCACAATCGAGCATTTTGTTATAGATACGATTAGGGTATAAATTAAATTACCGCTCATTCGGGCGGCGGCGCTTAATCAAGTAAATACACCTGTGCGGTACAGTATATTTGTGAGTCAGTGATGCATGCACCGTTTTTGTCGCTTTTAATCAGTGATCTAAAAGAAGTTTTGTTAATTTGACTTGTCATTAAATGTTATGATTTGAAATAAGTCCATCCCCCATCCTCCTCCTAAGGCCAGAAATTAAATCACCCCCCCCCCCCCACCCCCTGGCACTTAACACATAAGTCTTTGAACAAAGCATGCAAGAATGCATGACCAAACAAAAATACTCCACTCCCTGTCTGCCTTGTGGGACAAACAGATATCACTCACTCCTCAAAACCACATTTTTGCATTTGTTAAATGATGTTTGAAAGAAAATATTCCTATTGTAAAGCTTCAAAACTGCTAAATTGTTGTTGGCTTGTTTCAGTTCTGGGTGCAGATCTGGCCTCTGTTCCAACAAAAACAATTATGGATATGTTAATTCATTTGGTTTATGATATCTAAGCTAATGTTCGAAATGTGTACAAGAATTTAGTGGCAGATGATGGGGAGCAACTCCAGTGGGACTTCTCCAAAAGGTATGACATTACCTCTAAACACCACATGGATTTGCTTAAACTGAGTTTTTGCCCACCTTTACTGCACCAGTGTTAAAGAGTGTAAACAACAGGGAGACAAATATTTGAGTCAGTCTCTAAGTATTTTCACAGATACAAGCAGTGTACCTAGTTATGTGGTTAATATCTACTGTATTACAATTTAATGAGATGTATCAATTACTGCTTGTGTGGCAAAATTGAGATGCCTGTTAATTTGTGACAGCCCTGAAGTTTCTTGATATGAAGTTTGGGTTGACACTGTAATATTGTTGTCATGAGTTATTTGTTTACGTTATTTGTACCTTGGTATTTTTTACAATAGTGGTGCATTCATCACCCTACCTGAGTGAGCGAATAGCAACAGTGAGGAGAAAGAAGAAAACCAGCGCCTCAACCGTCAGCTTTTTGCTGGTGTGCGAAGCACTGACTCGGAGTCATCAAGCACTGTTATAAAAGGTGAATAATAGTTTCCTGTGTCTCATTTACTGGGGTCCTGTCAGTTTGATAGACATTGATGGAACCTTGATGCATTTATCATTGTTATGTTGTTATACATAAAATGTGACAATTCTTGTATTGAAATTGCTAATCCCTTAGCACTGCTTCAATTAGTTACATTTATTCATGATAGAGTGGTTTTTGACCATTTTTAACCACTTTTATATGTGGGTACAAAACTAGCCTTAAGTTTAAAAAATATTTTTTGTTTTCTTTTTAAGCTGCCATGAGAGTCCACTTCAAAACCAGGAGGCGAACATACAGTAACGTGAAGAAAAATACTTCAGAGGAGGTCCTGAAGCTTCAAAGAGTAAGAAGTCGCCTTAATACTGTAAGTTGAATGTCCATTCTCTAGATCTGTCACAATAATTTGTGGGAGTGGAAGTGTTGGCAAGGCTGTGTTCTAAGAAGAATCAGAGGGTGCCCTGAGACCCCCAACCATGAATTCTGAGGTGCCCAGCCCCAGCATTATGCAAAAAAATGAGTTTTCTAGTCACCCAAAGGTAAAAAGTAGTAGCCTGAGGCCCCCATCTAGGTTGGTCTAGGTGTAATAGCAGACATGCCAGACTTTTGATTTGGTTGGCAAAGTAACAGGCCTGAGTCTAACCCATTCCCATAATACCTTTTTATGAAGGGACAAACAATATTATGATGCCGTTTTCAAACTTAACCGATAGACAAGGCTATTATTTTTTAAGCATGAGTGGGTGGGTTTTTGAAATGCCACTATACAGTGTATATTTTGTAAAACATCAGCAACATGCAGTAATTATTCAGAAACGTTTTGAGTTATATTTTTTTATTCTCTTGTCTACACAGAAAAAGAACCAGCGAATTAAGGCGCTTAATCTATCTACGGCCCTAACCCCTCAGCAAAAAGAGGAGTATATGGAGTTCATGACGACGGAATACATGTCCTCAGAACATTCCATGTCTGAGTCAGAGGAGGAAGAGGAAGATTACCAGAATGGCTCTGCCTCAGATGCAGAAAGATCACACGTTAAAGTATTCAGTGTGAGTACATTACCCTGGCGAAGTGAGGATTTGACAAAAGTAATGCATAGCCTGGACAGTAAAGTCATGCGAAGGAGGAGTGCAAAAGGCACCAGCATGACAGTGCGAAGGAGGAAAAGTGGTGTCCGTTCGAGCCGCCCAGCTCCTGAGGATGCCCCTGATTTTGCACTGTCATGATTGTTTGCTTTTGGGAGTACCATGTTTTCTCAGTTAAACGCCCCAGCATTTATTTCAAACTGGGCAAGGTGGACCCGGCGTTTGTTTGAATCAGGAGTTTATTTGGGCCTGTCATTTTTCTAGAAAGGATTATTACATGTTTTTTCTTGGCAGCCGTGTATTTTGCCCTTACATCTTAAGTTTATTATATAACAAAATAATAATGTCTGAGGGGCTTATTTACAATTTACACAGCGTTTAATCGAGAAAATACGGTATATTTGCAGTCAGAAGAGGCCCTTCAATAAGAGGTTGTTCATTCCAAGGGATGTCACATCTCTGTAAAGCAGGCAGTGAATTGTAGCAGGAAAGATGCTCATAATTGATTATGAAAAATATATCTAACCTTACTGTACGTGTTCACCACTGGCATGTCATTAAGAGAGCAAGAGTCACAATCAAAAGATTTAAAAAAAATTCAATGTGACTCGAACTAGACTCAGGCTCAAACGTATAGACTTGACTAGTGCTACGAGTCA